>JAVGWX010000002.1:24060764-24230764 GCA_036924085.1 Ariolimax columbianus
ATCTCTCCCTAATCAATAGGCCGGAGGATAGCCCTAGCTTCTATTCAAGAACATGGCATACCACCTCGACTCCAGATTTGGCCTTCTCCACACAGGACATACACTATAAAATAGACCGCCTGGTGCTAAACCAACTGGCAGGTAGCGACCACAGGCCGATCAGGCTAACCATTGACATGGAAGTAGGTCCACAGGAAACAAAACCGCTCCCACGTTGGAATTACAAACGAGCCGACTGGGACAGATTTGCAATCCTGACAGATGGGCTGTGTGAAACCATCAACACACGAAACACCAAAATGAAGCCCATGGTGGAAAGCCTAAGCAATGCAATTATGCAAGCCGCCACTGAAACCATCCCAAGAGGAGCTAGGAAAAACTATAAGCCCCACTGGAATGATGAGTTGCAGAAAGGGGAAGATGCAGTAACAAATGCTAGGAACATGGCAGAGCGAGAAAAATCCATGGAGGCAAACATCGCCCTCAAAGCCGCCACGGCAAAATACAAACACACTCTCAAGCAAAAAGCAAGAGAAAGCTGGAAAAATAAAACGGAAAGCCTAAACCTGGACAAAGACGGGAACAAGCTATGGAAGCTAGTCAGAGCCATGAACGACGAAACCCCGTCAAATAAACAAATTACTATCAAGCAGGGCGAGAACTTGATCACAGGTAAGAAAGCCGCAAACGCCTTTGTCGATCACTATGCCAGAGCAAACCACATCGAGGTCCCTGCAGATAAGCATACAGACATTAGCGAAGAGCTAAAGGGGCACGAAAACATAAATACGGCTGCTGAAGAGCACATGATGGCCAAACTAACAATGCGCGAAATGGAAGAGGCTATGAGAACACTAAAGAGAAGGAAATCTCCCGGAAAAGACGGGATAACAAACGAAATGCTGATGGGGCTGGGCCAAACAGCGAAGGAAAAACTACTATCAGTCCTGAACCAAAGCTGGAAAAGGGGTATTGTACCCCAGGCATGGAAAGATGCAATACTGGTACCAGTACCAAAAACAGGAAAGGACAAAACAGATCCGAATGGATACAGGCCCATAAGCCTACTGAGCTGTGTCGGCAAGCTGATGGAACGGATGATAAACACCAGACTGATGTGGCATCTGGAAGAAAAACGAATACTAATTCCACAGCAAGCCGGCTTTAGACAGCACAGATCCACTGAGGACCAGGTCATCCTCATAGCCCAGGAGATAGAAGATGCCTACCAGGCACAGAAACACACAGTAGCTGTTTGGGTGGATCTGGAAAAGGCATTTGACAAAGTCTGGAAGGATGGACTTAGAGTCAAGCTAAGAAGAAGTGATGTTTGTGGGAAGATGTACAAGTGGATCAACCACTACCTCAAACAAAGAACGGCCAGAGTCCAAATACAAGGGCAGATGAGCAAAAAGGTGACACTCGAGCAGGGAGTACCCCAAGGGGGAGTACTGTCACCCACACTCTTCCTGGTATATATAAACGATATTACAGAGAATATACCAAGAAGAGTCCATAGCTCAATGTTTGCAGACGATCTGGCTATGTGGACCTCTGAAAAGAATCTCACCATAGCAAGAAATCGGATGCAAACGGCCCTAACATCGCTGGAAGAGTGGGCGAACTCATGGCTGGTCAAAATAAACGAGGAGAAAACCACGTGCACAATATTCTCGCTCTCATTAAAACCCCAAAGTACCAAATTAAGCCTAAATGGCAAAATCCTGCAGCCAAACGACAACCCAACCTATCTGGGAGTCACATTTGATCGGCGCATGACATGGAAAAGTCAGATTGAGAGAAACCGAATGAAAGCCAGAGAAAGAATGGCGATCATGAGGAAACTTGCTGGCACAAGCTGGGGAGCAGACGAAGGCATACTAAAGAAACTGTACACTGGAAGAGTGAGACCAGTTCTCGAGTATGGCATCGCGGCATGGACAACAGCAGCGAAGGCGAACTTCGATAAAGTTAACAAACTTCAAAACCAAGCCATGAGAATCATAACTGGTGGCATGAAGTCAACGCCAATTGTAGAACTTGAAAAGATTACAAAACTGCAATCCATGACCGACAGAAGAGACTGCAGAGCCCAGCTGCAGTCAGAGAAACTCCGAAGACTGACGGACCATCCAATGTACCAGAGGCTAAACAATTTGGGAACTGGGAAACTAAAGCGGAGAAACTTTGCAGAAATAGCCAAAGCAAAGATGCACGAAGATCCCATAAACGCACTAACAACACCAAAACCCATCACTACTGTACGAAAACCTACTTGGAGGCAGGATATATTTCCAGAGGTGGTAGAAAATATACCAGGTATTGCAAACAAAAACTGCCAGACCGAAAAAGAAAGGAGAGACACTACCTTAAGCTTCATAACGAAAAGCTACCCAAGCATGGACTGGACCCATGCATACACCGACGGTTCTGTAACAAACACTACACAGAACGGAGGGGCAGGAGCATTCCTGAACCTACCAAATGGCAGAAAAATAACACTGTCATTCGCTACTGGTAAGTACACGAGCAATTTCAGAGCAGAGGCAGAGGCACTGAGGGCGGCAGTGGAAGAAATGGTAACACACAGTGAAAATGAGAGCCATATAGTCCTGCTGACAGATGCTCTCGAAGTAGTCACAGCGCTAAAAAGCCAGAAAAACACTGAGCTTAATGACTTAAGAGCAGCACTCTGCAAACTGTGCCAACAGTCCGCACCAAAAAGGGTAGTGGTACAGTGGGTTCCGTCACACTGCAACATCCAAGGCAACGAGGAGGCAGACAGACTGGCAAAAGAAGGTGCAAGGCTACCACAAATAGATACCAGTATGACGTACGAAGAGTCAAAACGGCTTATCAAAGCCAGGTACATGTCCAAATGGGAAACCGAACATACTGGTTACACCAAAAACGATGCCTATTACCAGTTGAACCGAAGAGAGCAGGTCGTTGTCTTCAGACTTCGCACTGGCCACAACAGACTGAGGTACCACCTCTTCAACAAATTGAAGATAGGGTGTACCGACGAATGCCCGTGCGGTACTGGTAAAATGACCACTGAACATCTGCTGCAGAACTGCCCGACATACGAGGATCAGAGAGAGCAGATGTGGCCATTGCCAGTGGAACTGCAAGACAAGCTCTATGGTAGTGGCGAGAGTCTCAGGATGACCGCCGCTTTTTTCGAGAAAATAATGGTTACTGTCTGACTGTGTACGCAGAAGAAGAAGAAGACTTCGCACTGGCCACAATAGACTGAGGTACCACCTATTCAACAAATTGAAGATAGGTGGTACCGACGAATGCCCGTGCGGTACTGGTAAGATGACCGCTGAACATCTGCTGCAGAACTGCCCGACATACGAGGATCAGAGATAGCAGATGTGGCCATCACCAGTGGAACTGCAAGACAAGCTCTATGGCAGTGGCGACAGCCTCAGGATGACCGCCGCTTTTTTCGAAAAAATAATGGTTACTGTCTGACTGCGTACGAAGAAGAAGAAGAAGAAACTTAAAGTCTGTGAGCCTGTGGCCTGTCCAACACTCAACGCAACAGATTGCCTTAATCACAAACACGTTTCGGCTATCACTCAGTCGAATGCTATCATAGTCAATGAGATACCACTGCACAAATCGAAGATGCATCCACGATGTATCTTTCCGGTGGGCATACGAAATATGGTGTCAGTGGTAGACAGGTCATGAAAGCCACACACGCTCAGCAATATTTGGTCATTACTGTTACACGTCACCGATTTAGCATTGAAGCCCCCAAGAATTACAAACTTGTCCAACTTCGGAAACTGGTACAATGAGTGGGGGCATAATCTCTTCGAATGATTTCTTTGTCTCATCCGGATTGGACATTGTTGGGGCATATGCACTGATCAATGTAGCCCATTCCCTCCAGACAATAAGAGCCAAAGACATGTTAGCCTATCATTGACAACCTTGTGAAGCACAGCAAGCTCTCAAACAAGGCGGGATCTGACGCACGTCGTTCTGTGCTGGCACGGTCCCTCCATAAATCTGCTCAGCGTCCCAAGACTCAGTAAGCTGACCTTGACCTTTTCTCGCTCAGGGCAGCCACGTCCACCCGGTAGATGATTGATGTCCTTCGTTCTGGTCTGCCGAACTAGTACAAATTCCTGACCAGTGGAAATCCTCAGACTGTTCTAATCTACAAAAAGATAGATACATAACTTATTGGGAACTAAAGCACAATTTACCTGCTAACGATAAGATACAAGATATTCACTAAAGCTAATGCCAAAATAATCGACAGGTAACTCGCTGAACACCAACATCGAGATCAAGTTAGAGGGTTCATGTAAAATCAGAAACCTAGACGTATGCAAGAGCACTACTGAAATAAAAAAGTATGAGCGGATCTCAGGACCACCACACCCCCCATGCCCCCCCCCCCGCCCCCCACCCATTCCGCACCCCTTTGAAATCAAATAATAACGCTGAAGTAGCCTACAAACGGCTACTAACGTGGATTGTGCATGCGAAGGGCACCCTCATAACGCAAATCAAATTGTCGCAGATATCACGGATATGGTAAATAAACATAGACGTTATTTGGCGCATATTGTCCACGTCGAGAAATACCACAGTTGTGGTCACATGGGTCAATTAGAGTGAACAAAAAATTGAAAGAAAACTGACACAGAAACAGCCTTGGTTGCCATCAACAAGTCTTTATCAGAGACAAATATAAGGACAGCACAAGCAAATACACAACAATGGTAAAGATAGTCACAAAGCAAACACTGATGTGGAGGAGTAAGTGAAAGAGACTCCAATGTACTTTGCTTCTGCTTTTACATGGATACCTCGCCCAGTTTTCTCCCTCAATGCTTTCCCTACCTTAGCAGTAAGCCAAACATTTATTTACAGCTGGGTCGACTGGAATGTGTCAATGCTGAGGGTCGAACACTATTTTGACCATGACAAGCCAGCTACACAATGCGCCATTGACCATCTAACTAATAAAATAATGGTCAACATGGGCTAACGCACTAATTTGGATACTAGTGAGACCCTGAATAAAGATACCATAAGTCCCTTACGAAAAGCGAAAGCCAGAAGAGAGGACAGAAAACAGGAATAATGAGGAAGCAAAGATAAATAATATAACTATTTTAGCAGAGGTTGTGCTAGCTCTATACTAAATACAGTATACTCACGTCGGTAGGACGATTGAAGTGGAACATCGTCCTTGTTCTGTGAGTACGTAAAAATGCTTTCTTTACCAGATACAGGATACTCACCTACCTTCGTTGGTCATAGAAGCGTAATGGTTGTTCTCTTGTAACATAATCTGAGAGTGGAAGTAGTCAAGTGATATAAACGTTTGCTTGTCAGGGCAAAGGTACCATGTTCAATTCTCAAGTTCGATCCGCTCAAAGTCTCCGAGTTGTTAATGGATGATAGACTTGCTTCTAGGAAAAACATGGCAGAGTGGATAAAAACTGGTAAACCAACATAAAAAAAGGCTCAGACCTAGTAAAATGAAACCTCTAATACTTCATTCTCCTCGAAAGTGGCTGCTATTAGACCACTCTTTTAACAAAATCTAGAATATCGAGAAGAGCTAAAACTACGTGTGCGAGCATCGGTAGAAGCAGTTATAGTACGTATGTCTCAATCCACAGCATTGAGGAGTGGTTGACACATCCAGATTAAGTAGACATCCTAACAAAACCCAAATCTAGGTCTCCTACCGAAGGACAATCTCAAGCAGTCGCTGATGTGTCAAAGCGAATGGTTATCATGAAATGAGTGTGAAGAGAATGTCTCAAGTTTTCGTTTTTAGGCGAACCGAGGTACGCCGGCGGATTAGTCATCACTTTATATGTGACATGATTACTTACCTCACTTGAGTGGCTTATTGGTCTGTCTACACTGAAGAGCTTTGTGAAATGTACCTGGGTCAGCCAGTGCAAGGGATCTCACTTATTGTGAAAGGTGGATGAATTCACGAAGTCCGAATAGGACGCTAATTAGAGCTCTTGTTCCTCACAGCAAAGAGGTTAGGTTGGAGACCAGTTAATTCATTATCCTGTTGACATAGTTCTCAATGGATATCAGACAGTTTCGAGATTTATAGAATATATTTGGGTTAGTCAGTGCAAATGGGTCTCTGAGTTTTTAAATGGTGAATGAAGTCATCTTCGGGTCCAATTGTTTAGTGGAGGACCACCAAAAAAGATAACAACAACGGTACAGACTTTCCTAGATTGGTGCATGCGCAGAATGCAAGTATTGGAATGCTATGTTATGATTATTAATAGCAATACATGAGAGAGAATTTAACAGGTACCGGTGGAGCAGGGCATGAAGTAAAGGCGTTGGCGCTTGATATTCAAATTCAAATTAGTTGATATAATTACAAGACAGTTTATGTTCTGTAACCCCAGAGGCAAGAGAAGCAGAAGAAGGCATAATAATTCCTGGCAAGGAGAGCTTGAGGCAAGAGAATCAGAAGAAGGCATATTAATTCATGCAAGAGGAGCTTGGGGCAAGTATCAAAGAGAGTGGGAAGACGTTGATTAAGCTGAAACATATAGCTCCTGATAGAAGTACTGCTCAGGTATTTGTTGAAGACTTTTAATGAGTCCTTATTTCTCAGCAACATCAATTGTCCCCTTTCTCCAAACACATACAACCCACCCCAACCCTCTCACACCAGTTATACACAAGGAGGACCATAACAAGGGAAAACTACACTGCAAAGATACGTTTTTGTGACAGGGTTTGTCGAACTTCATCGATAACTCTTTCCCAGTGAGTGACAAATGTCTTATTAGATATTTTCAAAGTAAAAACTAAACTAGCATACACTAAAAGATACTGAATATAAGAGTAAAGGTCTTTTATTGAATGCACACTTAAAAAAAAGGAATCAATGACTTGAAAATAATTGAACATTGAATTAGTCTCAAGGGTATCGATCGCTGGTCGGTTTTCCATGTGTTCTTTCTTTGTGTGGCGGAACTGCGCAGGATATTGTTTTTCTTTATATTCTCTTCTTAACATGTTGTGTCGAATTGCTGAGGCAGTCATGACTCTCTAAAACTTCCGATCTGTATAAAACCTGTTGTATTTATTTTTATGTAGCACCATGTTGTAAACAGCGTTCCACAAAAAGAAAGATTTCCCAATGAACAAGCCTTTATCAATAAAAGTAAATAAAAATGTTCTGCAAGGTTATTTATAACCAAACATATCATACTTCTTCTTCTTCTTCTTCTTCGTACGCAGTCAGACAGTAACCATTATTTTTTCGAAAAAAGCGGCGGTCATCCTGAGGCTGTCGACACTGTCATATAGCTTGTCTTGTGTTGCCACTGGTGATGGCCACATCTGCTCTCTCTGATCCTCGTATGTCGGGCAGTTCTGCAGCAGATGCTCAGCGGTCATTTTTCCGGTACCACACGGGCATTCGCCGGTACCACCTATCTTCAATTTAAACATATCATACAAAAGTTAATCATTGAATGTTGGACATCATCTCGACTAATGAGGAAATTGTGTGGGATGGATGTACACTAAGCGAATACAGTAAATGCCTACATTGAAGCCCAACAAATAAAGTGATTTGGGTACTTGGTTCGAACAGGTTATGACCAACCAGCGTGAAGAGCCTATCACATGCAACTATCAGATCCTCGTTCGTTCAAGAGGCTGCCCAGTCGCAGATGGATAGAAGGTGTATCTGAAACGCTCGGGAAGTTCCACGTGACCACCACACTAGCTGCTCACTTGGACAAATAAGAGATTACGCATCCCACCTCTCTGCGACACCGCCTGGCAAGAGTAGTAGGACAAAAGAAGAAGAAGACGAAGAATAACATCGGGGAATAAAAATGTACAAAGATAGAATAGAACAATTGTACTTGATACATCAGATTATGTAGAAACGTGATCGCACCTCATCTATCGGTATACACATTATGATATTGTTACACCGTAGAATTCTTCCCCCGTGTCCCATTTGTTGCATCATAATCTCTGTATTTAATTTGTACTTTTTGTAAATGTGTTTCTTTTTTAGTTTTGAGAAATTATAAAATTTGCTAGCGGTGTGGAATGTCTGATCGATCATAGTTCATGTTAATTTGGTAAAAGAACGAAAAGCGAAGCCATTTTTTTCCCGCATTTTATTTTGTTCTCATGTTTTCATAACTCTAAAGACATATTTTTAATTACTTTGTTTGGATGATTGAAATAAGTTTATATTGTCTATCCTTTTTAATTGCCTCTGCTGTCCACGATATATTTTACATTATTTAGTCAATTTCCATCTGATATATAATATGATAATGATAACTCTTATGTCTTATCTTTTTAAGATGATATTTGTTTAAGATTGCTGGATTAGGCTGCGGGTTTTCTTTTTTTAGTTTTGTTTATCTCGTCACATGTAAAGATAAATGTAGATAACAAGTTTGTTACTGTTACTGTGTAATATCTCCTGTAATATTTTTTGTCAAGTGACAGATAAAAGTATGTGTTGATAACAAGTTTGTTGCTGTAAATGCGTAACACTTCCTTTTAACCTTTTTTCCAATTACAGTTAGAATTCAGTTTTCCAGTAGCCCATCTCGTGTTAGCAATGAGTCACCTCTTCCAAATATCTTTCTGACACCTGTCGTTGATAAGGGTTAAGAGATGAGTAGACATTTTTACCTATCGAAATTCATTGGCATGAGTCATTGCCAGAAGCTCCTCCCTTCTTTCTTCTCCCTTCTCCCCCCCCCCTCCCGCCCCAATCCTCTGGAAGCTAAATAATTGCGCGTGTTCTTATATAATTGCTGGCTCATTACTGATAAAGATGTATACTGTTCTTAATTTACTTTACAATACACATCTACGTGTGCTCAAAGCCTTATGGGTAATTGACGTTTTCTCTTCTTGATGACGTGTAGGGTGCTTGTCGTTGTAAACCACTGTAGCTGTAACATGTGTGTAATTTCATCTATCGAACTTACTTCCCTTGTCCTAGGCTCTACGTCACACATCACTCTTCCAGTATTCAGCCACTTCGATTTCCCTGTCACTGGCACTCAGCAGGTCATCCATGCTACAAGTCTAAAGGAGATTTGGCCAGATCATCAGATGGTCCTAGTCTTGTGTTACTCCACATTCGCATGTTTCATCATCACTGTATCCCCATCTTTTCATATTTTTTCCTACATCGTGATACATCAGTTCCAAGTCTATTTAGTGACTTCCATGATGCGTGGGCAGGAGGTGTCCAGGCGCAGGTTCCTCCTATAACTAGATTAAGGGGACCTGTGTCAGCTTTGCAACTTTCGTTGCGTCGTTTTCCTGGACTAGTCTGTAGTGTTTACTGTACGAAACTTCGTCGTGACTTTAGTCTCGGGCGCTGCACCTGATGTCCAAACATAGAGAGCCTTGGCCAATTACCTGTTTCTCTCTTTCTATCTCGGACACGACTGTTATTCGTATCTCTGGTGGCGATATGTCGATTATGAGATATATATTTTCAGTTGGTGTAGGTTTTAGGCATCCAGTAACTATACGGCATGTCTCGTTTATTGTTGTATATATAAGTTTGACATGTGCAGGATTCTTCCAGACTGGACTGATGTGAGGCTTACTCGGCTACAGAGAAACACAGAGCGAAAGCTGATATTCTGTGGACATCTGGTTTTGCTTTCCATGTTGTGCCAGTCAGTTTTCGTATGATACTATTTCTCGCATGTATTTTCTGTTTTGTCTCCTGGCAATGTGCGGCATTGGACAGCGTGAGCTCCAACTTTATTCCCAAGTATTTCGGGGCCACGCTGTGTTCAAGATCGTTTCCTTGCAATTTGATCTGTAACTTACTGTTCGCCTCTCTGTTTCTGAGGTGGTAGGACCATACTTGAGTTTTGCTGGGGTTTGGTTTGAGGTGATTTTTATGGTAATACAGAGCAATGACATTAAGGGAGTTTATCAGCTTCAACTTTTTCGAAACTCTTTACCTGGGCAGCTACTGCTGTATCATCGGCACATATGCATTTTGTCACCTCTGTATCTATAGGTTGATCGTTGGTGTATATATTATACTGATTAAGTGCCAGGACACTTCCTTGTGCCAGCTCATTTTTTTTTCGTTTCGCCATCAACTTTTTTTACTCCCCAAAGTGACGTAGGATCGCCTATTCTGCAGGATACTTTTAGTGAGGTTTGTGAGACGCCAATTCTTTGTCATAGAACATAACTTAACAAACAACTTCTGGTGGTTTATGATGTCATAGAACATAACTTAACAAACAACTTCTGGTGGTTTATGATGTCATATAACATAACTTAACAAACAACTTCTGGTGGTTTATGATGTCATAGAACATAACTTAACAAACAACTTCTGGTGGTTTATGATGTCATAGAACATAACTTAACAAACAACTTCTGGTGGTTTATGATGTCATATGCTGCGCTTAAGTCAATAAAAGTTACCCAAGAGATATGTTTGCGTTCGTACTCGTCCTCGATTAGTTGTGCCAGGTTAAGGATTTCATCTCTCCATCTACAACGTAGTCTACCTCGTGCAATGTAGCAAGATTGTTGTTGCTGTGGTGTCCGAATTCAGGGGCATTCTATCTCTTACCCCTCTGCCCAATGCCTTTCAATGGTATCTGCACGTGTGTGGTAGTTGTTGTTCAGTTCCCAACAAATCGTTTCATTTTTTTGGGCTTCTGGGAAAGAATAATTATCTTAGCATTTTGTAACAATATGTACATAAGTAACAGGCTCGCAGTGATAGTTCATCTGGTCTTATTGTCATGTTGTTCGAACTATGTTATCTTTCTGCCATGCTGCGTTTTCGATAATAGAAGTATTTCAAACACCACTTTTTATGTCATCATTTCTCAATGCCAATATAAGTATTGTATACTCAAGTAGTGATATAATACTTCAAGTAGTGATATAATATTCAAAGTACTGATATAATACTTCAAGTAGTGATATAATACTTCAATTAGTGATATAATACTTCAAGTAGTGATAAATACTTAATTAAGCATTTATTTTAGCAAGTTGAGGTCAGAACAGATTGTCTACTATCTCTAACAATCTTCCTCGTCGTCATAAACTCGGTGATGCGGCAAACAACTGACTGCAGATGTAGTGGATATTTTATAAACATCTCGTTGATCTTGATTTTGCAGAGAATATATGGCTGGAGCTATATATGCAACACAATATAGAGGTATAAATTAACCTGCTAACAGTGAAAACATTTAAATTAGACCTGCAGATTAACCGTTGCAACCATTGGAAAGAAGATTGAAAACAAACAATACAGTTCCACAAATTATACTGGTCACAGAAACGTCAGCACTGAGTGTTAGTGTGTACAACCAGAAAGCTACGTAAAACATCAGCATTTACACCTTTTAACATTTGCTTAATAAGATGTAAGTAGACCTTTGGTCTACCAGAATGTGCTGACTTCGATTCTTAAAAGAACATAAAAGATAATTATTTAAGTAGTAAAATTAACAAAGATGGCGGATCAAATCAAGTTATTTACGCCACAATTAACAAAATAATTTTTGCTGTCGACTTTTTTCGTCCAAAATAAAATATGGTATTTGTCCCATATAGTTTTGTGACCCACGGCACATAGTGGATGATGTAGTTAGCATCACGCAGACCGGCCATACTTCCCAAATTGTTTCTGGTACCCAATTTATGTCGCTGGGTGGAATACAGATAAAGGTTTGCCATCAGAAAAAAATCCTGCTCCAACTGGGGATTCAACTATGTTCGATGAATGTTATATGGGGCACGTTAAGTCGAATGTTACATTCGGCGTGTTAAGTCGAGAGTTATATGGGACACCTTACGTCGAATATTAAAACTGGACGCTCTTATACTGGTTTAGACGACTCATCAGAGTCTGTAGATAACCAGTCACATTTGCATTACCTTGCATCAAAAGCGTTACACTTCCAATCTATTGTTAAATGCATAAACTGTCTCTGCCTCCACCACCTCCTGGGGTAATGCATGCCAAGCATTCACCACTCTCTAACTAAAAAAGTATTTCCTAATATCCAATCTGGAATTTTTTTAGTTAATGTGTATCTGGGCTCTATTGTTCTCGTTGGTTGTATTTTGAAAAAACTTGTTATAATCTCATTTAACCTTTCCTGTGATTATCTTATAAAGTTGAAATCCCCCATTAAAAATAATTTCCCTTAACTTGCCTTTGCTATGTTACTATTCAGCTTCGTTGTTTCTTAAATTTACCTTTTGAATGTAAAGTGTTACACCTGAATATAAAGTGTAACAGTTGAATGTAAAATGCGACGTCAACATGAAAATGTGACAGTTTAATGTATAAGGCATTGTGCAAATGTAAATGGAATAGCCGAATACATGTTAAAGCTGAGTGTAACATGGGACATCTGAAAGTAAAATAAAACAATTGAATGTACAATGTGATAGTTGAATGTAAAATAGAATGTCAAAACGTAAATTGGACAGTCGAATGTAAATTGTTACGTCCAAATGTAAATATAACAGCCGAATTTAGAAAGTGACAGCTGAACCTAAAAATATGATCGCTGGATAAAACTTCACTGCCCGACGGTGTCTACGAATCTACTGTCTTGACTTAATAGGATCAAAGGCACCCATAGCAATGATTGTGGATGTATGTATAGGGATGACATTCTGTGATCGATTAATGACTGCTTCTGTGATGTTCACATCGAAATTGCTTATCGACAAATCTAAAAACTCAAATGTTGACATTAATTGTCAGCTGTACTTTCCACAACGCAGATTCTCATCAGCCAAATCACAGCTACAAAAAATACGGTCATTCTTACAGACTCGAGGAGAGTACCCCAGACCATCTCAAGCCAAAAAAAGATAGACTCTCACAAGAAAAAATATAATATCGAATTTATGTCCTTACAAAAACCAGATCTAATCCTGTAGTGAATTCCCGTCTACTGTTAATCTTGAAAACGAAAACGCAGATGAGCTAGCACAACCCGGAAGTGGCGATACACAGACTTGCCAGCCACAGAGCTATACAGAAGTAAAGACACTCATCAAACGATCCATGAAAACGGAACGGAAAGACTAGCACAAAGATAACAAGTCCGAAAATGACAGCATAGATAAATTTGGCAGTAATCAGCAGACAAAGATATTCATCCAGAATGGGAAATTACAGACTCAAGGTCCACTTCCACAGAATTGGTCTTAGAGACACCGCTACTCGTGAATCCGGAGCACCCACGCAAACACCCGAACATATCCTTCAGGACTGCTCCACTTATGTAGACCGAAGAGAAGCAGTATGGCCCAGTGAAGCGACCATGCTCGAAAAGCTGTGGGGGATAGGCGAAGACCTGAAACTCAGTCTCCTTCATGAACCCAGCCAGGCTAGACGCAACGCATCAACGGATGGAAGAAGACGTCAATTGTTGATCAAATAGAGAGAGCGAGTGTATGTGAGTGTGTGTGTGAGAGAGAGATTGTGTGTGTATGTGTGAGTGTATGTGAGTGTGTGTGAGAGAGAGTGTGTGTATGTGAGTGTGTGTGTGAGAGAGAGTGTGTGTGTGTGTGTGTGAGTGTATGTGAGTGTGTGTGAGAGAGAGTGTGTGTATGTGAGTGTGTGTGAGAGAGAGAGAGAGTGTGTGTGTATGTGTGTGAGTGTATGTGAGTGTGTGTGAGAGAGAGTGTGTGTATGAGTGTATGTGAGTGTGTGTGTGAGAGAGAGAGAGTGTGTGTGTGTGTGTGTGCGAGTGTATGTGAGTGTGTGTGAGAGAGAGAGAGTGTGTGTGTATGTGTGAGTGTATGTGAGTGTGTGTGAGAGAGAGTGTGTGTATGTGAGTGTGTGTGAGAGAGAGAGAGAGTGTGTGTATGTGTGTGAGTGTATGTGAGTGTGTGTGAGAGAGAGTGTGTGTATGAGTGTATGTGAGTGTGTGTGAGAGAGAGAGAGTGTGTGTGTGTGTGTGTGTGCGAGTGTATGTGAGTGTGTGTGAGAGAGAGAGAGTGTGTGTGTATGTGTGAGTGTATGTGAGTGTGTGTGAGAGAGAGTGTGTGTATGTGAGTGTGTGTGAGAGAGAGAGAGAGTGTGTGTGTATGTGTGTGAGTGTATGTGAGTGTGTGTGAGAGAGAGTGTGTGTATGAGTGTATGTGAGTGTGTGTGTGAGAGAGAGAGAGTGTGTGTGTGCGAGTGTATGTGAGTGTGTGTGAGAGAGAGAGTGTGTGTGAGTGTATGTGAGTGTGTGTGTGAGAGAGAGAGAGAGGGAGAGAGAGCGAGAGAGAGAATACCGAAGAGGGAACAACATGATTATGTTTCACCAGCAGATCAGGGTAACAATTATAATCCACTTTCTTCGACAATTGCTGGAAGCGATTGAACGCCTTTAAGTTTGACTGGATAGAGTGAAATCGATTCTTGGCAGAACTAAACAGAATTAGTTTCCGCAACACATTGTCTTACACAAAAAGTTGCCAGTTGCCACGTACAAACCTCTTAAATGTTGAAGCTATACATAGTCTGGTCAAGTGAGTCTATTATTTCCTCCTTGTAAGGGAATCATACACTAATACACTGTATGTGAACTACAAAAGTGAAGTTTATACAAGAGGCAACATTGCAGATATAGACATATTTTCAAACGAACGAAAGAAGAAGAATAAGGAAAGAAGAAGGCATGTGTAACTTACTAAGTTCAATGAATATCAATATAGAAAGAAACAGAAAGATAGAATAAAAATGTTAACAGTAGCTGACAGATGTCATAAAAAATCCGATACGAGTTCTGATAAAACATTAACCGACCTTATCTTTATAAAGCAAACCAATAGCTGCCATCTGTGCATGTGTAAATTTTTCCAGACTGCACACCTGCCACCCCCACCCCCTCCTCAAATCTGCCATCCAGTTGCTGTCAGGCTGCTGTGATAGTCGCAATGGTGCTGTGCTCTCGTCGTATTTGCGTTTCAATCCAAAATGACTGATCTTGTGGAACAAAAAATGTACACGCAATCAGTCTTTTGAGAAGAAAAACATGGCTTTTGGTAATCAAATTTTTAGTTCTATTTAGATTTAAAAGTGGTGTCATCGAATCAAAGATCGCCGCACATTAATTGAGAGCGACACACCATCAGGCAAGACACTCAACAAACAGAAATTCAGGAACAACCAAAAACGTGATGAAAGATCCTCGAATAGCAATTAAAGAGATTGAGACTGTCACCAAGAGGTACTACCTGACTGTTATGAGATGCAATTACGTGCGTTAGATGCAAAAGACCACAAACTTATGGAAAGTAGCAACTGGTAGATCCACCACAATTCTCCACCCCACACATGGAGTCTAATCTAAGAACTTTTTGTTACAATACGGCATTGAACAGATTCGGCGCTTCATTTTTTTCCTCAGCATGACTCCGTGTAAATTTTGGCACTTTTTAAGACCCAATGTGTCTCTCAAAGAGACAAAATTTCAGGACATAGAAGAAATCAGAAATAAGTGACGAAGCGCCTGATGGAGATCCCCCTAAATGACTAACATAAATTATTTCAGCAGTGGGAAAGCTGCTGGGAGATGTGACTCTACTCAGAAATCACCTGTTTGGAAGGAAATTAAATTCTGACTAAATATTTAAGTTAGTTTTTTGTTCCAGCTTAAAGTCGGATACTTTTTGATCGGCGCTCAAATGCTCACTTGATTTTAAGTCGCTTATATTTAAATGACGATATGCTTTCCTCTTTGTTAGTTGCCATAAATTGTAAATAGTGAAAATATAGTGAGTGATTCATGGCCACTGCTAGACTAATGCAGTTGTGGACATAAACAGATTAGCCATAGAGATAATAAACAAAATTCACAATGAAACTATACCGACATTTTGATTTACATCTATCTCAGAGAGAGACACATGTCACATACAACAGAGAAGAGTCTACTTCAACTACTTCATCTTCTTCGTGAGCTTTCAGAATTCAACTTGAATGTCTCTTAAGGAAGCAGTGGTCCGCATGAGGTCATTGGTATCTTCATAGAGCTTGTCTTAGATTGTAACGGGAGATGGCCAAATGTGCATTCTCTGTAACTCGTGAGACACTTCTGCAGCAAAGGTTCAGCAGACATATTATCAGTGCCACAGACATTCATATGTGGGCCCTAATTTGAACTTGTTAAATGGATTGTTTCGTTGCTTGTGCAAAGTCTGCAAATAACCACCTGTTCGGTCCTGTTGAGTTTGTAGAAAGCATCACTCTTTTGTCCTCTTGGATGCTCCCTTGCCACTTGTTCATGTATCTGCACCTGATAAACCTCCTGGCATCTTCATGTTATATTTTAGGTTGAGACAGCGTTCTGCCTGTTCTTGTCGGTATGTCAGCACCCTGACTGCCAAGTATGTTGCTGTGAAAAGGATTTCGCCGAATCATCCCTTTCCTGAGTCAGAAACATAGTTTGGAGTGTACCTCCCAAAGTTCTTTCAGATCTGATTTGTGTCGACTTCCAAGTGCAGATACCATTTTTCTGTTATATGTACCACGTGGTTTTTCTATGTCTTCATTTATTGTAAGTACATCTGCTGGAGTTTCCAACCACTCTGTTTTTGCTCTGAAGCCACTTGAACACTTTTCGTTTGTCACTGAAAACCTTCCTACAGTATTACTATCTAAATTCATAAAGATTCCTCCGTCTTCATTCTCCGTTGCAGAGAATATATTTATATGAGTCTGATATAAAACTGAAACGTTCTATTTCTGTCCATCGCGCTCAAGTTACACTACTCACACCTATCATGGCTATCTGTATTTTAGAGTAGGTCTGATCTGCAGACTGGAATAGCATCTTTTCAACAAACATAAAATTCAATGTCTCTGTGAAAGTCTGAAACACATTAGTACATATTTTCACAGGTGATAGACAAGAAGTATATAGTGACTGCATAGCCCTATTCAACTGACGACGGATCAACAAGAAAAACACGACAAACAGGCGGCCAGAAATAGATGTGGTTGGTTGAGAGCGAGCAAAGAAATGGCAGATGCTGTTTTTTCCAGTATTGTTTTGGCTTGCACAGTGCAGTTAAAGAACTTCATATGTCAAAATGAAAGAACAGCGCTGTTACTTATTGAAAATGTCATTTTTTTTAATGCTTTGTATTTGCTTTGTCTTTTCAGTCAACCATTGGTATTCAGTTTGCCTCGCAATCTCTCACGCGTATTCGATTACAGCAGACATGGGCATGAATAAAAGATATAAAGACATGAATAAAAGATATCGTTGTGGAAGAAGATAACATGATACACAGATAAACAAGCTAACTGCCATAAATAATTATACATAAACAAGATACAAATAGTAAAAGTCCAAATACACGCTGCGGTAATGGATAATGTACGGGTAATTTGACAGACCTTATGAACTAGAAAAGGCCATCCACATCAAAGGTTGGCTATAATGGATCTCCAACATTTTCTATTTCCTAGATGTCTGGTACACTTTGAGAGACCATTGTTTCTCCCGCTCCTTGATATTACAATTTCACTAAATTGTGTCTATTTTAGTTCAGGTTTTCTTTTGAATGATTTTTAGTGAAGCGAAATCTCTTGTTTAAAACACACAAGAAAACTTATGACGAGTGTGCTCATATGTGACATTTATAGAATTGAACACAAAGATTTCTTTTCATGCAGTTGTTCCGAGTGTGTACCCTTGTGTTATTTTTAGAGGAAAGCATAGATTTACACGGAATTCGAACCCACATCTCTTAAATAAGAGCCATGTATTCTAACAGTTCCACCACCTGCTCCTCGTTGAATATAGTGCCAACATTATAATTATAGCATGTATTCCATTGCTCACACCAACGTGGAAGATGTATAGGGATGAGGAATTAAAGCGGGTTGCTCCTGCAGTCGCCAAGCGCTATAAAGGCGATGTTATTTTTTTAAAATATAATCTCTAATAGAAACAAAGTGAACTTTACAAAGGTGTTCCAGGCATGTTCTCGCGGTCAGAATACAGAATAACTAGTTAGCAGTTCTATATTCATTTCTTGTACAACTTTTCTTTTTCATTGCATATTTTTATTTCATTCCCAATTTGCAAATTTGTCTTTCACTTGTATTATTTGTCTGTCCCCATTAAAACGTCTTCTCAATTTGTTGGTTACACGTTTCTTCTTCCTACACTTTTGTAAATTCTTCATATACTTTTTTTCGTCCTCATACACTTTTTTCTTCTTCCTACACTTTTTCTTCTATGTACACTTATTTTTTTGTCTTTGCACGCATTTTTCTTCTGTGTACACATTTTTCTTCTTCATGGTCTTTTTACTTCTTCGTGCACTTTTTTTCTTCTTCGTGCACTTTTTACTTCTTTGTACACTTTTTTCTTCTTCGTGCACTTTTTTCTTCTTCGTACCCTTTTTTCTTCTTCGTACCCTTTTTTCTTCTTCGTACCCTTTGTTTTTCTTCAAAATAAGAGGTGGAGTAAAAAGTTACTTAATTGTTCGACTTTATTCTCCCACTGATACTGTGAGGTGTAGTGGGGAGCTGCAGGGCACATACTTAGGTCAGATATGTTGTTGTGAGCCCATGATGGTGTAAGATGTCTTTGATGTTGTCTTTCTATTTGCCTCATGGCCTTTCCTCAAAGCCCAAATCTTCTACTACTGCATGTTCTTAATGGCAGCATATCTCGTTTCATTCTCTTGAGATCGACAAATCACTTTACTTTCTGTTTATTGGTGTATTCTTGGTAGGAGGGCATGTTGCTCCCACTATTTTTCTGATGTCAACAATTCTCAGGAAAAGGTAACCTTAATATTTTGGTATGAATAGAAAATGGCAAATTGAAGGTATTTTGTTACTCTTCGTATAAAATCAAGTCTGATTAATTTATTAACTTGACTGCATGCTTTATATTGTCCGTTACCCTGAATTCATTAACTTGACTACTTGCTTTATATTGTCCGTTAACCTCAATTCATTAATTTGACTGCATGCTTTAATTTGTCCATTAACATGAATTCATTAACTTGCTTGTATGCTTCCTATTATCCGCTAACCTGAATTCATTAACTTGACTGCGTGCTTTATATTGTCCATTAACATGAATTCATTAACTTGCTTGTATGCTTCCTATTATCCGCTAACCTGAATTCATTAACTTGACTGCGTGCTTCCTATTGGCGATAAACCAGGACTCGTTAAACTGACTGCACGCGTCATCAGGTCCTTCAATATGACTTCACGTTACTACTGGTCCTCTAACATCTCTTTGGTGAACCATTGCCGTGACTTTATGTAGCACTCGTAGTGGTTTATGTTTGATGCCCATAATCTAGTTAGTGACGCTCCTCTCCTTATTTCTCGAAGTGGGGAGGGGGGGGGGGGGGGGGGGGTCCCATATGTCCAGGACATTTCTCGATCCTTTAAATCAGCACAGAGGTGTTAAACTTTCGAATCTTTGTTTAGCAATTTCAGAGCGGAGGCAGAGGCACTGAGGGCGGCAGTGGAAGAAATGGTGACACACAATGAAAATGAAAGCCAGATAGTCCTGCTTACAGATGCTCTCGCCGTAGTCACAGCGCTAAAAAGCCAGAAAAACACTGAGCTTAATGACTTAAGAGCAGCACTCTGCAAACTGTGCCAGCAGTCCGCACCAAAAAGGGTAGTGGTACAGTGGGTCCCATCACACTGCAACATCCAAGGCAACGAGGAGGCAGACAGACTGGCAAAAGAAGGTGCAAGACTACCACAAACAGATACTAGTATGACGTACGAAGAGTCAAAACGGCTTATCAAAGTCAGATACATGACCAAATGGGAAACCGAACATACTGGTTACACCAAAAACGATGCCTATTACCAGCTGAACCGAAGAGAGCAGGTCGTTGTCTTCAGACTTCGCACTGGCTACAATAGACTGAGGTACCACCTATTCAACAAATTGAAGATAGGTGGTACCGACGAATGCCCGTGTGGTACCGGGAAAATGACTGCTGAGCATCTGCTGCAGAACTGCCCGACATACGAGGATCAGAGAGAGCAGATGTGGCCATCACCAGTGGAACTGCAAGACAAGCTCTATGGCAGTGGCGACAGCCTCAGGATGACCGCCGCTTTTTTCGAAAAAATAATGGTTACTGTCTGACTGTGTACGCAGAAGAAGAAGAAGAAGAATGAAATGCCTCAATTTTTCAATGATAGCATGTTTTTTAGTCTTGTTATTGGTTATTGACGTTGCGAGTAGTTATTTCTTCAATTTCAGAGCAATTACCTAGTTTTAGTTTGGTAGGCGGGGTGGGGGTGAGGCTGGAATAAATTGTGGGTACTGCCCAAAAAAGTCGTAGCTTAATGATTTGGCGAAATGAGACATGTGAGGACCGCCTGAGAGGACCAGACAGGAGTATATATTACCACCGAGCTATAGTAATCACATGTGTCCATACCATTATCCATTTGTTGATAGAGAAAGCGCAGCTTTGAGGTGCACTGATGTCAATTCTCAACAAGTTTCCTTAACATATTGTTTGAATTCTCAGCTTCTGTGAGATAGTGTTGACCAGTTCAATACATTGCTGTCATCCTTCCCTAACTGTAATGCGGCTTTGTACCCATTTACAGCTAGGTAGACTGGAGCTTAACATAAATGTGTTACGTTACTCTGTCAGTTCTACTGTGAGAGTCAAGCGCACGAACGGCCAAGTCACAATGGATACTCCTGCCCCTAGTGATATTTAACAATGCCATTGATTATTGTCTTCGAAGCCAGGACGTTAATTAGTCCATTTCTTTCTCTCGTTTTCTCGCTGTGTCCTTTTTTCAAGATGTTTTACCAGTTGTTTCAGTGTAATGTCATTTTTCTTCTCTATTCATATCATGTCCGAACAACAATTATTACATATTAAGTATAAGCAGCCTTATTGTGAATTGCATCATTTTCTATATTTGTAGCTCTCAGTTGCTTGTCAAATACATATTTGTTTTTACAGTGCGCCCCATCAATTACATTTTATAAACAAGCACACGAAAATATGGTCTTGTTTCTTTGAAGTGTGAACAAAAAATATGTGTCATTTTAATGGAAGGATTCTTTCTCCTTTCAACTTATGTTGATATCTTTGCAAGTTTTTTTTATTTGTTCAGACAAGAAACTCAGGAACATCCTTTTGTCCGTTGTCTTTATTGTCTTCAACAGGCTCCCATTGTATGTGTCTTCATCGGAACATTTTCATTAGTCCTTAATATGTACAACAGATACCGGAAAATCAAATGCTGGCAAACACAATGATGACAAGTGTAGGGTTCATTTCGTCTTGGGAAACATACAAAAGACACATCCTAAGTTACGAGCAAATGGCAAAACAAATGAGTAAAATTGACCACCATTATCCACAAGGCTTAAAACGAATGAAGCAAAGACTTATTTAATAATCATAGTAAGGATGAGATTGAAATAGCCATTGGCGAAGCTGATGTCAGGAAATGAAAGGAGAGCTTAAAAGTGGGCTAGACAAGGTATGAAAAGTTTAACTCTCAAAAATAAATATTAAGTAAACATGCTTTTAAAAACGTGTCAACTAAACTATGAAGTGGATTAACAATTTTCAAACTTAAATATATGCTAACCATCAGCGCATCTCTTTACCATGGTCATTTGAACCGTTACAGGGGATACTGACAGGGGTGTTGCATATGGAGTGATGGCATATCAATATTTGCGGAATCACTCACACGGTAGGACTACTGCTCTCATCAATATAAGTCATATTACAAAGGTAGCAAAGTTACGGGACTTATAGGTGAGATTTCTTAGCTGTCTGCAACATTTTTAATAATCATATTTTAAACCTCCACTATGGGGCTTCAAATGACCGTTTTAAACATTTCTCGGGCTAACACAAACTAACTAAAACAGCCGGGCAATACCTCATGAGCATGTGTAGTGTCGACGTTGTGGTTGACATGTTTATGGTACTTAATGTGAACAGTACATACTTTAGCCATCGCTTGACATTGGCTAGCTAGCATATGGTGAACATGCTGGTATGTACTATAATTGAAATAGCGTGTTTCCATTAGCGGCAGTCTAATTAGAACTCTTGCGTATGCTTTGGGAGATCGTTCGGGGATTCCCAAAAAACGCACTATGGGTACACAGTAACACTATATGTGATGACGTTTTAGAGACATGTTTTGTCTTCTTCCTTCTTTGAAGCAGAGAGATGCGTTTCCTTAATAACTGCGTGGTCTTCCGTCTTGTGAGACAGAGAGATGTGTTTCTTCCATAACTGTATGGCCTTTTGTCTTGTATCGATGAGGCAGGTGTTTAGCGACGACTCGAACAGCACATCACACACAGACAGATTCTTATGCGTGTGTGGTCTCTTGTTGCCTGTCAGTGTTGGTCTGCGTTGGTGGCTTCTAATTCTATATTTCAATTCTTGGCACTCACTGGCTGTTCTATAGTTTTAACTATCTACTGGTTCTTTTCTAATATGCTATCTACTAAACTGCACGTTACAATACCCTTCTCTGCTCCTTCTGATCTTAACTTAACTTAACTTAACGTCTTTATACTGGTTTAGAAGACCCTGCAGAGTCTGTTTACAACCAGTTACATTTACATCACCTTGCTCTAAAAGCTATGCGCATCCAGTTTATTCTTAAATGCATTAACTGTCCCTGCCTCCACTACCTCCCCTGGCAATGCATTCCAAGCAGACACCCCTCTCTGACTAAAAAAATATTTCCTAATATCTAACCTGGACCTCTCTTTAGTCAGCTTGTAGCTATACCCTCGTGTTATTGTAGGTGGCTGTTTTTAAAAAAAAAACTTGTTATAGTCTAATTTATCGATTCCTCTGATCATCTTTTAAACCTGTATTAAGTCACCGCGAATTCTTCTCTCTTCGAGACACTGTAGGCCGGTTTTTCTGAGTCGTTCCTCATTACTGTAATTCTGGAATCCCACTATCATCTTTGTCGCTCTTTTTTGTATTCTTTCTAGCATGTTTATGTCCCCTCTATGATAAGGACTCCACACCTGTACACAGTACTCCAATCTAGGTCTAACTAAAGCTTTATACAGTTTGACGATCACTTCCTTGCTCCTATGTTTAATATTTCTTTTCATCACACTTAACATTGCATTTGCCTTTTTCACTGTTACCTTTACTTGCTCACTCACCTTTCCTGTATGATCTATTTTAACCCCTAGTTCCCTTTCCTTATCTATCTTTATAATATTGTTTTCTCCCATTCTGTAATTATGTTCCATATTGGATCTATCCATGTGGATAAATGTACATGTATCTACATTAAACTCCATTTGCCAGATTACAGACGGTCTGTCCTCCTGATCCGTCTCCTCCAGCTTATGTGCTAAGCTCCCCGCTTTGGTCAATGACTTCTACTTTCTTGAGTTCATTTCCCTCAAACTTTATTTGAACTGGCGTGTTCCAGTGAAAGGCTGCACTGTTTTTCAAACTATTGGATGTACTATAGGTCATCGAATTCTCAGTTCGATTCGTGGGAAAGAGAACCATTTTGGCTGGACAGTTTTAAACTGCATTGTTTGAAAGTTAAGGACAATGTCCCGTTCAATTAAGTGAACCTCTTAAGCAGGGTTCTCAAGTTGAGTGTGGGAACAACGAACGGTATATTCAGGGCTTCCATAGCGTTGGCTCGTTGGACTCTTGTAACTCTGTTACAATAGTGCTAACCGTTTATCTTGTCAGATTTTCTTAAGCCGTGCAAGTGCCGCTATTGTCTGTGCCATTCTGACCAACACCTCCCATTTTGATCCTTCATCACTGACAACGGTCAAACACTTCGAGTTCCTGGCCATTAGCTTTTATCCTACTGTTGAAACGCTCGCGTTGTTGGTCATTAATTTTGTCTTTCCAGCGTTTATCTCCATACCATAGTCGTGAGCTGTTTCATCGAGCCTTCTGACCCATTCCTGGAGTTCTGCTTCTGAACCCGCCAACCCGTCGATGTCATTTGCAGAACGAAGGTCGGTAATCATTCGGCCGCCTATCTTGTCAGTACCAACGTGATCTGCAGTGTCTCATTCATAATTCCTTGAAGGAATATATTGCAGTGTCGAAGAGCATTTAGCAGATGTAGTAGGTGGCATCTGTGCTGATGGATGTCACAAATCAAAAATTGTTTTACAAGTATTATCAATTATTTTCAATGCATTTTTGAAAAACTAAAGAAAGATGCACAACCACACATCCATGGCAGATACATCCTACTGCAGCAAGAGAAAACTGACTAATTTTTCACAAAAGTTTCATTACATTTTCTTTGCTTTCCTGCATGTTGGTATATTTATTGACATGCATGTGTCAACTATAATAACGTGTTTAGGAAA
Source organism: Ariolimax columbianus (assembly GCA_036924085.1). Lineage (NCBI taxonomy): Eukaryota > Metazoa > Mollusca > Gastropoda > Stylommatophora > Arionidae > Ariolimax > Ariolimax columbianus. The sequence continues at coordinate 24,085,169 of JAVGWX010000002.1, forward strand.
CAAAGTTAAGTATGCAGTTGGTTTCAGGACAGGATTCTATGAAAGGATCCCTCTGAACCTTGATTTGTTGTATTTTTTACCGTAAATCTGTTTTATTTCTCTGTGGAGCATGGATTAATGTTAAGCTTGATGCGTGGTGATGTAACCTCTAACTATTTGCATCTAACAATGTGTTTCTCTAATGAATATCTTCATGTGTGTCTATATGTGTATGTGCCTGGTGTGTGTGGTGTGTTTAATGTGTGTTGATGTATCCTCTAGCTATATTGCCATCTAATAGATAGATGGAGGGACGAGGTCTAAGAACATACGAAGAGAAAGCCAAGATTGTCCTAGTTTAATGGAAAGTGAATGAAGGGCGGCCAAAATAGGGATCGGTGAGAAAGTAACGAATGTAGCTCTAGGTTCTTATGTGATCTGTTGTATAGAGTAGCTAGTGCAGTGCTATATCTATGTGGAACCAGTAGAGAGTAACATGCAGTGCTATAATTCTGTGGAACCAGTAGAGAGTGACATGCAGTGCTATCTCTCTTTGGAACCAGTAGAGAGTAACATGCAGTGCTATATCTCTTTGGAACCAGTAGAAAGTAACATGCAGTGCTATAATTATGTTAAACCAATAGAGAGTGACATGCAGTGCTATCTCTCTTTGCAACCAGTAGAGAGTAACATGCAGTGCTACATTTCTGGGGAACCAGTAGAGAGTAACTGGCAGTGCTATCCATTCATTCATTCATTAGCACTTTTCGTCTTGTCAGACAATAGTAATTGTGCTTTTAGCACAAAGCCCGGGCAGAAATATAGAGACCATGTGTTGCCCATACAGTATGATCCCTCTCTCAGTCTGCCTTGTTTGGTCTAAAGGAAAGGTGATACCAATACATTTGGAACAAGGCAAGCTGCAGAAGCTGTTGGATCAGTAGAGCAATGCTCTATTTGTTCGTCTGCCAGGGCTTCACTCCTAGACCAGCCGCCAACCAAGGCTAAGGGCCTTTCCTAGCTCTAGGATAAGTCATTGTATCCTCTTCCGTGTGCCCCTTTGCACATCGTCGGTTGTCAGGCTTGGTAGACGCTGACCAACTTTCAGAGATCAGAAAATAGGTTGCACAGCCATATCTGACAAGATAAGCCAGCATCTTATCTGCAAGGCTTAGATGGTTTGAAATTAAAGTTTTCCTTCACCTAGATGAGCTGCCTTCCTAGGTTTTCGAGCCCCATCTGCCCGAAAACCCCCCACAAACGAGCTACAAATAGCAAAATGAAAAAGTCCGAAAGCTAAACCAGAGTAGACAAGAGCGTCACTTTGTAACGGCAGACCAGATCACCTTCTAATGGCAGATCAGATCACCTTCTAATGGCAGACCAGATGGATTTGCAAAACAAAAAAGGTACCTGTCAGCAGATAGATCTGCCTGACTGAACACCATCAGTGAATGAATGAGCTGACAGCAGCTAAAGACTCATAGCTGGCTGCTTGCATCAGGGTCAGCCAACCACAAATGACCAAAACCCTGTTACTCCTCCAAGCGGCGACCCTGGAAAAAGGTTGCACTAATGCAGTCTGTTTAAAAAAATAGGATCGCAATGGGAAATCACATGTTCGCAGCCTCTCTATAAACTACGATCTCATTTTCAGGATAAACTCCAAAGAAGAATAATACCAGGATTCCAGTAAGGCAGTCCCGTGATAGTTACCGGCGTCAGGATTTAAATGTATGGCGTTTGTTTTTTAGGCCTCCGTCCCCTAAATTATTCAGATACCAATTTACAGATCCGTGAGCTGGAGCACACGGTAAATTGTAAATAGACTTAGTGTGCATGTTGTTAACCCTTTATTGTTCAAATCTACCACCCGAGTAGCTCTACTTACAAGCAAAATTGTCTGACCTACTCGTTGATTGTTGCCGCACAACAATGAAATGTCAACTTAACCTAACGTCTTTATACTGGTTCAGAATACTCATCAGAGTTTGTATACAATTCTTGTATACTATTCTTAAATGCATTAACTGCCCCTACCTCCACTACCTCATGTGGCAATGTATTCCAAGCATTCACCACTCTCTGAATAAAAGTATTATTTATTTAATTTGTAGCTGTGCCTTCTTGTTCTTGTTGGTTGTTGAATTCTGAAAAAAACATGTTAGTCTAATTACTCTCAACTGGTCAACAGAAATGTAAAGCTGCAGGTTACTCTCTGCAGTGCTATATTTCAGTGGAACCAGGAGAGAGTAACTTGGAGTGATATATTTCTATAAAACAAATAAGTGTGACCATTACTTTCATATGAAGCCGTTATGAGTGATCATTACTACCTTACGTTGATATGAAATTGAGAAATTCAAAAGAATTGAAATTTCCTTTGCAAGCTAGTTAAGTCCAGAAATCCGTACCGCAAACATATTGTGAATATACTGACTTTCTACCTATATGTGCTGGATGTTTGCATTGATGCAACAGCTGACTGAGGCAGTTGTTAAATTCCACTAGAGACTTTATCTCTTGACGTTTTCTGTTTTTATTCAGTTAGTTTTCTTTTTCCAATAGTGGGCTTTTTCCTTTCATTATTATTATTCCCGTCCACCGTTCTCTTCTATTGTTATTCCTTCCCTTCCCTCGCACTTCTTCGCTCTTTTTTGGGAGGGTTTCGTAATGCTGCTTTACCCTATTCCTCTATTATTTATTTTTGTATTTTGTTCTTCCATGTATGTTGGAACATCTGTTACATTGTTTTGCTAATTATCTTCTGCATCTTGTCGCTTCTTGATGATTTTCTGCAAATTATTATAAAGCAGGTGCTGTAGTTAATTGAGGTCGTTCTGGAAACTGATTAAACTAGGTCTCAGCTACCGTGAGATTATGGAATGACGTGCTAGAGACGTAATTGAACTAGGTCTCACGTGCTGTGAGATTATGGAATGATGTGCTAGAGACGTCATTGAACTAGGTCTCAGCTGCTGTGAGATTATGGAATGACGTGCTAGAGACGAAATTGAACTAGGTCTTACGTGCTGTGAGATTATGGAATGATGTGCTAGAGACGTCATTGAACTAGGTCTCAGCTGCTGTGAGATTATGGAATGATGTGCTAGAAGCGTCATAAATCAAGGCCACATCTACTTTTAGGTTAGAGAGTGACGTTACAGAGACATAATTGAACTGGACATCAACTACTGTGGGATTTATGAATGACGTTCTAGAGACATCATTAAACTAGGTCTCTGTCTCTATGAGGTGTATGAATGACGTGCTACAGACATCATTAAACTAGGTCTCTGCTTCTTTGAGGTTTATCAATGACGTGCTAGAGACATCATTAAACTAGGTCTCTGTCTCTATGAGGCTTATGAATGACGTGCTAGAGACATAATTAAACTAGGTCTCTGCTTCTATGAGGTTTATCAATGACGTGCTAGAGACATCATTAAACTAGGTCTCTGCCTCTAAGAGGTGTATGAATGACGTGAAAGAGACATCATTAAACTAACTCTCTGCCTCAATGAGGTTTATGAATGGCGAACTGGACAGTCACTGAACTAGGTCAGCTGCTGTGAGATTTGGTGGAGACTTCCAAATAGTTTTCCCTAACTGTGTCTGAAATCTGCCTTCAGTTGAGGAGATTGTATCGTGGCAAGTATGTTTGCATAACAGGTTTTTCATTCGGACAATGATTTCAATGGTACTTATTTAGTCGCTCCTCTTCTGCACTGGGGTGTAGATGCTTGATAGAAAGATCGCCAGACTATTCCATCCGCTATCCCTCTTCCTCTCTCTCTCTCTCTCTCTCTCTCTCTCTCTCTCTCTCTCTCTTAGACTGGATCCAATCTAGTCGTCGGTCTCGTATACTGTTTTATGTTGAAATCCCAGGCTGATTTTGTGTCGTCCTTATGGTCTATTGCCTTGGTTCTGCTTTACATGTCTGCTGTGGTAGCCAATCTTCTTACATTCTGTAGACATGGCAAAACCACCGAGTTGAGATTGCTCTACTCTAGCCTGCAAGGGCTGGACCGAACCACCAAGTTGAGATTGCTCTACTCTAGCCTGCAAGGGTTGGACCGAACCACCGAGTTGAAATTGCTCCACTCTAGACTGCAAGGGTGTGCTTCTAGATCATGCTATATTGGTTGCGGACCTTATCTCTTTCTGTTACTTGGAACACCTTCCTCGGATATTTCATGTCCGACACTAAGAGCTGGTTTTTCTGGGTTGTTATTATTGCCAATGACTCATATCCAGCTGCCTTGAGGTTAGTCGTGAACATTAACAAACGATCTTCTAGATCCTCAGGTGGGTCTTCTGCACTCCCCACTGCCGCTGATTTAAGCTGCTGGTATCTGTTTTCAACGTATGGCTCTCTTTACTTTCTTGCATTTATTTTCGCGTCTTCATCTTTGGTGTTTGGTTTTTTTACTTGATTGTAGATGTTGTTTTGGTATGGTCACTGTTTCAATTGTTCTTTTTATTGTCACGAGGTAGTGTTCAATTCCTATTTCTGGTCCTCTCCAGTCTATATCATCGCTCACATACTTAAATCATCACGATTGTATAATCGATGATGGATTTCTCTTTCCTTGTTGGTTCAGATCGAGTATATGTATATGAGGGCACTTTGTTTTTGTGATGACCAGGTTTTACTCACTGTAAAAAATTCAGAAGCCACTTGCCATTGCCACTTAACACATCTTCGCCGTTATCTCCTAATCACTCAACCTCATCTAGAATGATCGTGTCAAACTCTAGAATTAAAATCTCTAAGAAAATTAATTTTGTCGTTGCAATCGTCCACTGTCCATTCAAACCATCCTTAAAGAACTCGTCTGCGACACCATCTCTCTTTCCCTCAATCTAGGCATTGACTTTGACGATGCTGATTAACGTGCTGTCTCTTTAAAATCTAGTACCATAATGCAATGAAAGACAGATTTGCATCTCTTCATGTTGTCCCTTTAACTCCTTAAAATAATACAGCCTACTCCCTCTTTTCATCTGGCGGTAGTGGGAACCATACAGCCCGCTCCTTTCCATCTGGCGGTAGTGGGAACCATACAGCCCACCTTCTTTCCACCTGGCGGTAGTGGGAACCACACAACCCACCATCTTTCCACCTGTCGGTAGTGGGAACCATACAGCACACCTTCTTTCCACCTGGCGGTAGTGGGAACCATACAGCCCACTTTCCACCTGGCGGTAGTGGGAACCATACAGCCCACCTTCTTTCCACCTGGCGGTAGTGGGAACCATACAGCGCACCTTCTTTCCGCCTGTCAGTAGTGGGAACCATACAGCCCACATTCTTTCCACCTGGCGGTAGTGGGAACCATTCAGCGCACCTTCTTTCCACCTGTCGGTAGTGGGAACCATACAGCCCACCTTCTTTCCACCTGGCGGTAGTGGGAACCATACAGCCCACCTTCTTTCAACTTGGCGGTAGTGGGAACCATACAGCCCACCTTCTTTCCACCTGGCGGTAGTGGGAACCATACAGCCCACCTTCTTTCCACTTGTCGGTAGTGGGACCCATACAGCCCATTCCTTCTTTCCACCTGGCGGTAGTGGGAACCCCACTGTAAAGTATTTGATCCTCAAGACCCAGCACTCCCTGATCTTTTTCCGTTGATTTTCTCCATCAGCTCCTTCTCCTTTCCATTTATACTTCTGATATTCCATGTTCCAAAAATCATAGTCTGTGATTCGCGACAGTTGGTCATCTTTAAGATCTATTCAGTTTTCTTCCGTTGCTGACGTATAATCGGACGGGGGAACAAACACGTGATTGGCCTGTTGTGTCTATGCATTATTGAGGTACTGTCTCCCTTTTTTCACCTCCATGAAGGTTAGTATTTCTGGTTCACGGCTATTTATTTTTTATTCACAGCCAATTTCCAATATAGAGACCATTCAGTTATACAGCGCCGAGCTGACGCGCGTGTTATGAGATCTGGCTCCTCCACAAGGGATTTCAATGGTAAATCATTAAATATTGTTTTTGTGATTCATAATCAAAATTTATCTGCCCTTTTATGCGGTTAAGCGACTTAGTGAGGTGCAATATTTATTTCATGCGCCATCTGCGAAGCGGCAGTTGTTGATGTGTTGTTTTTTTGCTTCAATATATGTTTTGGTTGAGTTTCTTTAACACCGCCAGTTGTTCATTTTCTTGTTTCTCCCATGCTCTATAAACTATTGTTTGGTGTTAAAGGCTCATATGTCAGATAGGTATAGAGTTGTTCTTGTCATACAGACATTCATATCCAATATATGCATATCAATGTATGTGCATTGTTAGCAAACAGCAAGTCTTATGGATACTGATGCTTCTTGTAACTCGCTGCTCCGTCCTCTCAAATGCCGCTAACTACTCAACCCACGTTTTATGTCCAACTCTTCCAGTTTGTTAAACGCCATTTTGTCGACTGCTGTTTCAGTATCAAGCAGGTGTAATTGATTGATTAAAATAAATCGAATCTAACCTTATTTAGTGTATCTACAATGTGTACATTCAAAGTCACAATGTCATCACTTTCAATGCCATGAAGCTTTGCATGGCCAGGACTGAAGTTCCACACAAGTGCCTGCAAATTTGAGGCATCTGGTCCTACTATGTGCTTCTGGGAAGCACAGCGGTAGAGCGTTTGCTTCTCACGCAAATGTATCGGTTTCAAATTATGTTAATTACATGTTCAAGTTGATCCACATGTATATGATTACCTGGCTTCCATTTTTTTCTGGCACATTTCAGAACATATGACTGTAATTCTCGTTTAAAGCAATTTTCAATTGCAGCCTACCTTAAACTGCCTACGATTCTCTGTGTTTCATGGCTTCGGTGCCAAAAATGCAGAACGAGGTGACAGTGGTCATCGGTTCATAGCTGACAGCTTGCACAAGGGTCAGATCATTAGACCTGTCCAAGACTATCTTCTCCCTTCAAGCGGTGGATCTGGAAAAGAGGCTGCATATGTTCATCTTAGCTGTGAAAATATAGATTGAAAATGGAAGGCAAACCTGGTCCCACAAATATGCGGTTCTAAAACCGGATGTGTCATGCCGAAAAGTTCAGATATTGCTGTAAACTACAACACAGCGTAACAAAACGCTCTCTTCAGAACAAAGAAGTCATGGCTTCCATTTTATATATATATATTTTTTTAAAGCTTGATATTTTTACACATCACCGCCATATTTATCCCCTGCGAGTTCCATTCCAGTGCTGTTTATATGTTTGCAATAAATACTGTTATTGCTGGTAAATTGCCAGGAATTATAGTTCAAGTCCTCCTGAGCTTATGTCAGTCTTTTAAGATAAAAAACTATTAAATGGACCATTAAATAAACCAAAAGGGATACTTTATGAACATCGTCCCCATCTCATAGTTCTTATCGCACATTTGACGTTACAATTTCTCTAGTAATGAAGAAGCTGACACATTTTGTGTACATATATCATTTAATTGTCTCTAGTATTGAAGAGGCTGACAAATTGTCAAAGGAATTGGGAGAGCTTCCTCCATCTCACATAAGTATAGTATATAACTGATGAAGAGGCCAAGAGGTCTACTAGAAGTGCATACACAAAAATGTGCGAAGCAGAACTTAAAGACGACATATAGAGAAATTAGCAAATTACTAGCACAACAAGCTGAACAAGTGGTAATCTTCAGACTTCACACAGTCGTAACACATTCAAATACTATCACTTCAGCAAATTATCGATTGGTTTGTACCTGTGAGCAGTTCCGTGACCTAGGGCTTGTGAGTTTGGTTTGTATCTGTGAGCAGACCCATGACCTAGGGCTGGTGAGTTTGGTTTGTATCTGTGAGCAGTTCCGTGACCTAGGGCTTGTGAGTTTGGTTTGTATCTGTGAGCAGTTCCGTGACCTAGGGCTTGTGAGTTTGGTTTGTATCTGTGAGCAGACCCATTACCTAGGGCTGGTGAGTTTGGTTTGTATCTGTGAGCAGACCCGTGACCTAAGGTTTGTGAGTTTGGTTTGTATCTGTGAGCAGACCCATAACCTAGGGCTGGTGAGTTTGGTTTGTATCTGTGAGCAGACCCGTGACCTAGGGTTTGTGAGTTTGGTTTGTATCTGTGAGCAGTTCCGTGACCTAGGGCGTGTGAGTTTGTTTTGTATCTGTGAGCAGTTCAGTGACCTAGGGCTTGTGAGTTTGGTTTGTATCTGTGAGCAGATCCGTGACCTAGGGCTTGTGAGTTTGGTTTGTATCTGTGAGCATATCCGTGACCTAGGGCTTGTGAGTTTGGTTGGTATCTGTGAGCAGACCCGTGACCTAGGGCTTGTGAGTTTGGTTGGTATCTGTGAGCAGACCCATGACCTAGGGCTTGTGAGTTTGGTTTGTATCTGTGAGCAGTTCCGTGACCTAGGACTTGTGAGTTTGGTTAGTATCTGAGAGCAGACCCGTGACCTAGGGCTTGTGAGTTTAGTTTGTATCTGTGAGCAGTTCCGTGACCTAGGACTTGTGAGTTTGGTTGGTATCTGTGAGCAGACCCGTGACCTAGGGCTTGTAAGTTTGGTTTGTATCTGTGAGCAGACCCATTAACCTAGAGCTTGTGAGTTTGGTTTGTATCTGTGAGCAGTTCCGTGACCTAGGGCTTGTGAGTTTGGTTGGTATCTGTGAGCAGACAAGTGACCTAGTGCGTGTGAGTTTGGTTTGTATATGTGAGCAGAACCGTGCCCTAGGGGTTGCAAACCCAACGAATCATGTCGTGCCCAGCTTGTCAGACCAGGCATGTCCTGAGCTTGTTCATGGTATGACCACACGATGTAAATGTGTACCTGGCTAAGCCAGGAGAACGTTTTGGAGCTGTAGAGTTTGTTTTTCAAAGTCAAAACTCTCAGCAGGGAAAAGGACTGATAACATTGGGGGCGGGGTGGGGTGGTCTTGGCGCAATGAAGAAGTCGGTTATATGAACCATTTTCTAATTGCTGTTAATAACATGATAGATGAACGTATGTTTTATAATTTTGCAACATATGGGAACCAGAAATGGACATATGGCAACATCAGTTCAATTCCTAAACGTACTCAAAAGCGATACAAATGCCACATAACTAACCAATGACATATTTAGACATATTTCACTTGATGCCTGGGGACAAAAAAAGTATACGAGGAGACCGGAGAAGCATAACAAATAAGTTCAGCTGTTTTACAAGTAGTACTGTGGTGCCTATCTTAAGCTTTTCAGATTGTAACAGCGTTTTTCAGCAGTACAATTTTATGAAGCCTGCACCGACAAGAGCTCGTAGACATTTTATTGGAGTACAAATCGATAGGATGGTCCAGCTGTTGCCATTTGTAATTTTCTGAGAAAATATGTGTGTGTGTGTGTGTGTATATATATATATATATTTATATATATATATATATATATATATATATATATATATATATATATATTTGCTCACACACACATACATATATATATGTATTTGCTCACACACACATACACATTTACACACATATACATGCAGAACACGTAAATTAACTACTCCGATCAGGGTAACGCATGGCAAAGGACTGAATGATATTGGAGTGTATTTGTTGACTATCTCAGCTGCAATTAGACACGAACTAGTATGAGCCGCGCCCAGCGCTAGACCAGTGCGAATTTGTAGATAGCAGCATAACAAATATAAGATGGACGAAACATTGTATGCTGCTGTCACAAATTGTAATTGCCGAAAGTATTGTTTTCAAAACTGGTACATAATTTGTATACTCACTTCAATGTAAACAAATTAAGCAAACATAATCACATAACTCTATATTTATCAGTGCAGTAGCTAATGGCTGTGTGTGTGTATGTGTGTGTGAGAGATTGCGTGTTGCGTTCCTGTGCATGTGTGTGTGTGTGTGTGTGCGTGTGTGCGAGAGAGAGAGAGAGAGAAAAAGAGGAAGCAGTCTTGTTTGCCTTCAATTATGTCTATGTATTGTCTATATGTATCTAGCTTGTCTTGTGTGTATATGTTTAACTGTTTGTACTTGTGTCTGCGTGCATGTGGCAAGTGTTTAAGTGACTACACGGAAATGTATGTGTGTGGGTGTGATCTAGTCTATATGTGCTTAAATATGTGTTTACGTGTATGTGTGTATGCGTGGGTATGTATGCGCTTGATCATATAAATGCCTATATAAATACCTGTGTGGCGCTGCATGTTTCTGACAATATGTTTGTGTGTGTACGTATACCTGTAAGTATGTATGTATGTATGGGTTGGCTTAGCTTCGTTCGTTCTCAATCTCCCTCTACCAAACCCTGAAAGGGCTTAAGTAGCAGAATGTAGTCCAGAGAACGGAATGCGTTGTGTCGTAGTTTACAGCTTGACTGCGACTTTTGCACCTTTCTGTCCAACACATCCGACTTCAGCAATGTATATATGTATGATGTATCTATGTGTGTGCGTGCGTGCGACTGTGTGTGTATATATGTATGTATGTATATACGTACGTTTGTATTTCCATTTGCATGTATGTTTGTATGTATGTTTGAATGTATGTTTCAAAGTATGTGTGTGCGTGTTGTGTGTGAGTGTGCGTGCATGTATGTATCTGTTTTTGTGTATGCATGCACGCGTGTATTTGGTTGTGTTAATCTACGTTTGCCTATTCATGTATGTCTGTACCACCATACTACTCGCTATCCTTGAATGCCCTTGACTTAGTTCGTGTGTTTGTCTACACTCGCGCTTTATTATTCGATAGTTGAAGTTCGGTATCGAGCGTCTGAGTAGCGTGGTGGTAGAACACTCGCTCTTCACTTGATAGATACGGGATTGAACTCCTGCTACCAGTACGCAGCAGGCGATCTAGCTGTAAATGAATACATGGCTTCGCGGGGACGGCGTGGCCTAGTGGTTAAGTGGCACGGCTCACAACCAGAAGGTGCTGGGTTCGATCCCCATCACAGCACCGGCCGTTACCCCGGGGAAGCAAACCCTTATAAAATGCAGGAGGAAGCAGACCCTTACATAAAATGCATGCTGAAGTCGGATGCACTGGGCCAACAGGCGCAAAATAAAAACCACAGTGTAACGCACACACGCCTTGGGGAATAGATTAATAAGGCGAACGCAAAAAAAAAAAAAAAAAAAAAAAAAATACATGGCTTCCTGTGTGGGGCAAAAAGAAAACAAGAAAGTCAACTGTCCATTACACCTCATAAGCAACCTGTGGCCTCGTACAATGAAATCTCTAACACTTCTTCCCAAACAGCAATGCCTCACGTGGACTAATTTTCCCTTTTAGTTTAAATTGATCCTGTTTTTATATTTTAAAATCATTTGAATCATAAGGCCTCAGCAACAGCTAGCACATTTTAAGGAAGTCTGTATTCGAGCGTTTACAGTCGTAATTTCAGTAGCAATGATTTATACGATTCCTTTGCTATATCATTTAAAGTCGATCTTCTGAGCATGCTTGGCATGTTATTGTAAAGCTGCTCTATTCGACTCGGCTACAACTACGGTGATTACACATCTCTTGATGTCTTGTATTTGCTGTTACGTTGTATTTTTCTTGCTAGCAAGATATCCTTGAGTGATCGGTGCTGGGAATTCTTTGTAGTGTAAGGGATTTTGTAGGGGCGTATCCACAACGTGAACCGCTACAGGGCGTACATTTACTAGCATGCTCCATACTTTACCTACCAGCCATCCATTATAATGCACTATTTATTTCGTCGATGCTTAAACGCATACAGACTAACATTTTACGTTTATGTACACACTTACGCACACATACACACACAAATAATATATATATATATATATATATATATATATATATATATATAGAGAGAGAGAGAGAGAGAGAGAGTGCTCCAGGCTCCTTAAAATTAACCCGTTTACAGAGAACCAATAATACGGGAGAGAGAGCCTTTGGATGCGACGCGTTAGTGGGCAAAGCTGCAATTGTAAAGTTCGGAATTGGATAGTGTAGAATGGCTTTCCTGATACTAAACAACATATAGAGATCCAGAGAAATCAAGATTCGAAGTTAGAATATTAGTGTCAAGTCTGTGCTGTAGCATGGGGCCGAAACATGAAGAACTACCAAGGCGATACAACATAGATTCCAGTCATTTGTTAACAGCTGCTTACGAAGGACAACGAACAAAAGTTAGAGGACATGTTGAGGAATGACGCTTTTTCGGAAACGGGTCAACAGTCACTGCAGCAACAAATATTAATATAAGGAAATGGAACTAGATAAGACGTACGCCGCTGAAGGCGCCGTCCAACAATATATCTAGACAGGCTCTCATGTGTTATTCTCAAGATAGTGAAAAGAGAGATAAGCCTACAAATACACGGAGACGAGAATGTGAAAGGGAAACTGCGATTAAATGGTTATACCTGGAGAAAGACATTGAGATGATGGAAGACGGCCGGCGTAGACAATATACCAGCAGAGCTCTTACAAGCAGGTGGAGAGGTAGTGGTGGAAAGCCTGACACACATCTGTAACAAAATATGGGCGACAGGAAACTGGCCGGACTTATGGACGAAATCAATAGTTATACCGTTACATAAGTCTGGAAACCTATGCTGTGCCAAAATTACAGAACAATAAGCCTCATTAGCCACCCTAGCAAGGTCATGCTTAGATTAATCCTCGACCGATTGAAACCCTAAGCAGAGAACATTATTGCAGAGGAGCAAGCAGGGTTCAGACAGGGAATAAGCACTACAGAACATATATTTAATTTAAGGCTGCTAAGCGAGAAATATCTAGAACAGCAGCAAACACTGTATCATGTGTTTGTGGATTTTAAGAGGGCGTTTGATAGGGTATGGCATAAAGCGCTTTGGGCAACCATGAGGATGTATAATATCAACGGAAATATTATAACGGTCCTTGAACACCTGTATAACAAGGCGTCTAGCGCAGTTCTTGTGAATGGAAGGCGAGAGAACTGGTTTCGCACATCAGCTGGCGGGTTCAGAAGCAGAACTCCAGGAATGGTTCAGAAAGCTCGATGAAACAGCTCTTGACTATGGTATGGAGATAAACGTTGGAAAGACCAAATTAATGACCAACAACGCTACGGGCTTCAACAGCAAGATAAAAGCTAACGGTCAGGAACTCGAAGTAGTTGACCGTTTTAAATATCTTGGGTCGATTGTCAGTGATGAAGGATCAAAATGTGAAGTGTTGGCCAGAATAGCACAGACAATAGCGGCGCTTGCACGGCTTAACAAAATCTGGCAAAATAAACGGTAAGCACTACGCACGAAAATCAGATTAATGCGTACACTGGTCCTGTCAATATTCCTCTATGCGTGTGAGACATGGACAGTTACAGCTGACCTTCAACGAAGGATACAGGCCTTTGAAATGAGATGTTTCCGAAAACTTTTAAACGTCACGTACAAAGATCGAGTTACAAATGAGGAAATACGAGATAGAATTACAACAGCAATAGGGCCTTTCGAAGATCTCTTGGCAACTGTCAAAAGAAGGAAACTCACTTGGTACGGTCACATATCGAGATCAAATGGTCTTGCAAACACAATCCTCCACGGAAAGGTGCATGGCAGACGACGAAGAGGCCGGCACAAAAAAGAGATGGGAGGACAACATAAAAGAATTGACCAGTCTCCGACCAGAAAAGTCACAAGCAGCGGCATCTGATAGAGAGGGATGGCGTGGAGTGGTGAGGATGTCTTCACGTGGGCCCCAACGACGTCACCGTTTACGGGATGACCTGACCTGACCTGACCTGGAGAAAAGCAGAAAAAGTAACCCTGGTACTTGTTAGCTGCCGAGACGTGGTCAATGACCTATGCACCGAAAGGAGCGATGGCTTTGATCAATTTATATATATATATATGTATATATATATTTATATATATATATATATATATATATATATATATATATATATATATATATATCATCATCATCATGTAGCATGTCCTTTGTAGAACGTCGCTCCCATCACAGTCTGTCTGAAAGAAACTCGTTCCCTTGCCAAAACACCAGCTTCCGCCACTGTCATATTCAGGCACTCCTGGATATCTTGGTGCCATCGTCTTCTTGGTCTACCCCTTCCTCTTTTGCCTGGCACCATACCTTCCATCACCGTCCTCTCAAGACAGTTGTGTCTCTTGATGTGACCAAAGTATTTGCATTTTCTAGCCAAAGTGGATTGATAAACCAGTTCTCCTCTATGCTCAACTCTTGCCGAATGTCTACATTTGTTCTTTTCTCTGTCCAAGGTATTCTGAGGATCTTTGCGTAACATTTTGACTCAAAGGATTCGATTCTTTGTCTAGAAGTTTTGGTAATCGTCCATGCTTCACAGCCATAAGCTGCCACAGGAAAAACACAGGCTCTCAAGACTTTTACTTTTATCGTTTTGTTGGTGCCCTGCCATAATTTCTTCAGGCTGTTCAGTCTCTGCATTGCCATAGCTAGTCTTCTTCTGATTTCTTTCCAGCAGTCACCATTTTTGTCAATTCTGGAGCCCAGATATTCAAAATATGTAACCTGATCTATTTCCTCACCACCCACTGTAAATTTATGCTGAAATTGTGTTTTATCGGTGGTCATTATCTTTTGTTTTGTTTATGTTTATGAACAGATTTTGATCTTTACTATGTCCATTAACGGCTGAAAGTAGCTGCTCTAGCCCTTCCGAACTTCTTGATAGTATCACTGTGTCATCTGCGTATCGTAACTCTGGAATCTCGTACCCCCCAATCGTAAATGGGTCGAAACTTTCAATGTTCTCATCTTTTCGTACATTTCTCATTATACATTCCGCATACATGTTGTACAGATAAGGTGAGAGGATACATCCCTGTCGGCCTCCCTTTTGTACTGCAAACCAATCTGATGTTTGCCCAGATACTCGGACAGCGGCTTGTTGATCTTGGTATAATGTTTCAATGAGATGGACTATATGCAAAGGAAACCCCATTTCCTTCATAATTCTCCACATATTTTGATGTTTTACCGTGCCGAAGGCCTTAGTGTAATCAATGAAACATGTGTACAGGTCTACATTAAACTCTCAATATTTTTCATAGATATTCCTTAAGTTGAACATGTGGTCCCGGGTCCCTCTGTCTTTCCTAAAACCTGCCTGGACTACGTGAATTTCAGATTCAAACCTTTTCTCTGTCCATTTTAATAGGATTCGCAAGAGTATCTTGCTAGCATGGCTGATCAGTGCGATAGTTCGGTAGTTCGTGCACAGCTTCAGGTTGCCTTTTTTGGGGAGGGGAATATAAATTGATTTCTTCCATGCTTCTGGCCACTCTGCACTGTGCCATATCTGTTTACACAGCTTGTGATAGACTCGAGCACATGCCTCTCCTCCTGCTTGTATTAGCTCTGCTGGGATATCATCGCATCCTGGGGACTTTCCCTTTTTCAGGCTTTTAATTGTAGAGCGTACTTCTTCCAATGTTGGTTCAGGTTCTTTCTCATCCTTTGGTAGGATTGTAACTGAGCGCTTTGTGCTGTCTCCATACATGGTTCTGCAGTACTCTCTCCATCTATTCAGTATGTCTTTGGTTTCTGTTAATGTGTTATCCTCTTTGTCATTATGACACGTGGAACCGGACAGAATTCCTTTGTCAGTGTTCTTATTGCTTTGAATGCATCTCTTTCTTTTCCTTGTTGTTGTAGGTTTTCTATATCCTTACATGTTTTACTATGTATCTTCTTATTTCTCTTCTAACTTTTCTTACGCAGTTTTTACGTGCTGTGTTGGTCCCCTTACTTCCCATTTGTTTTAATTGTTGCCTTTCTGCAATGAGTTTCTGTGTTTCCTCTGTTATATAGCTCTGTGTCTTGTGCAATATCTTTGTAATCATTTCTTTTGCTGTCGAGATCAAAATGTCTCTTGCGTACGATGTCAACTCCTCAGATGTCATCTCTTCTTGTATAGCAAGCAACGCCTCAAATTTGTTTTCTACTTTGATGTTGTATCCAGTAGGTATTGCTGATACATCGAAGCGTATTGGCTGGCAACCTTTGTTGATCCTGCGTAGTCTTGTTTGGAAAACTGCAAACAGTAATTCGTGGTCCGTATCGCAGTCTGCTCCTGGCAGTGATTTTGTCGCCAGCACATTTGATCTCCATCTTTGTTGCACTAAGATGTAGTCTATTTGGTTTCTGCTGTTGCCATCAGGGGAGGTCCACGTGTACAATCTTCGTGGATGTTGTTTGAAGAAGGTGTTGGCAATGGAGAGGTTGTTTTCCGTGCAGAATTCAACCAGTCTTTCTCCTCGCTCATTTCTGTGTCCCAAACCAAAAAGTCCTCGAACACTTCTCTCCTCTTCGGCTCTTTCCTCTCCGACTTTCGCATTGAAATCTCCAATGATGACCAAGATGTCTCTTTTTTCAACTTTTTCTTGCAAGGTGTTATAAAATATATATAAATATATATATAACATCATCAAAGGCGTCTCAGTCTAATTATACTATGCGCGTGGCGTTATGTAAGTTTTGTCCAGCTCCTGTATTTTGACACTCTGATATGGCTGCAAAGGCCGATCCGCTAGTGACAGTACCTACCACAGATCGAACAACCATACTGAGGGGGCTAGCTTGCCTGGCCGTTCCTTGATCTCTTCAGTTTATCTCCTTTCTCTGCAGCCAGAAGGCCACTACGAATTTTAGCAGTCACTATGCCCCCTGCAGCTGACTGTCCCCAGGTAGCTTGATCCGGAGCAATTTCTTCCCAGCCCTCGGATGGGATGTCGCATGACTTCATGTTCCCCTTGTTTATGTCCTTGAATCGCAGTGTGTGTATATATATATATATATATATATATATATATATATATATATATATATATATATATATATGTGTGTGTGTATATGCACGTGTAACAGATTGGTAGAGCACTCAGGGCTAAAGGTGCCGAAATCGATCCACGTTATCGACACGGTTCGGTCGGCAGAGCTGTAAATATGAACATGGTTTATTGTAAGAAGGTAAAGCAGCGAGAAAAGAAATTTCCCATTCAAATTCACATCTTAGTACAATGAAGCATTTAAAACATAATCTCTGACATCAGAGTCACCTATGACATTACCATTACATTTGCATTGAATATTTGTCACGTACTTTGGCGGTTTAAAGAATGTGATTATCGTTACCTGTTAGTATCAATGTCGACCTAAATCTGTACAGGTGTTAAGCTCAATGTTCAGGCCGCCAGAGAAAGCCCACAATAATCTGTCCTAAAATATTCTGAATTCTAAATGAGGTCATCCTGAGGCTGAAAATCTTTACTTCATCCTCTGGAGAACATATTTGTCACTCTTTTATTCCCTGGTTCATAATTCGATGGATCTTTTTCTATCCCCACGATAACACTTTTTAACTCTTCTTGTTGGTGGTTCTTATCTTAATTATTCTTCTTCTATCCCCACGATAACAACTTTTTCACTCTTCTTGTTCGTGGTTCTTATCTGAATTATGTTTCTTCTATCCCAACGATAACAACTTTTTAGTTCTTATCTTCACTGGTTCATACACGGGTTCTTTTTCTCTATCTTCTCATTCAGAGTACGTTTTACTAAGTTCATTTCTCACCATACGAAATTATATAGCATTTTTAGGCTAGACGGTAATTTAATCTGATTTCAACATAGGTTTCTCTGTAGTGTTTACCCTCTAAGCCTGCCTTTTTCTCAATTTACTTGGCCCAACCCTTCGGGTTTTCAATTTGGCAGACTTTGCTAGCTATATCATACCATCAGTAGGGGACGGCGTGGCCTAGTGGTTAAGGAGCACGGCTCACAACCCAAAGGTGCTGGGTTCGATCCCCATCACAGCACCGGCCGTTACCCCGGGGAAGCAAACCCTTAGAAAATGTAGGAGGAAGCAGATCCTTACATAAAATGCATGCTGAAGTCGGATGCACTGGGCCGACAGGCGCAAAATAAAAACACAGTGCAACGCACACCGCCTTGGGGATTAGAAAAATTAGGCGATCGCAAAAAAAAAAAAAAAATACCATCAGTAAGACACATATTGTCAAATAGGACCTACAAGCTCCTCTACCACAATTGATGGAAGGGTTGGGGGGGGGGGGGGGGGGGTGTGAATGGGAACATTAGAGAGGAGAAATATAGAATCGGTAGTCAGCATGCAGCTTTTTGCCTGTTTAAATCACTAGGTGTCAATATCATGATTGTGTAGACTTCTACTCTAACAATTTTTTATTTCAATTTAATCATGGAAATTGTCAATGCAATCCAGATAAGTGTATTTCTTGCAAGGCACGACAGAAGAAAAGAAATGAAACGTGATTGACATATAAGACGCCACATTGCCAATTTTAAAAATCTGAAACACAAATATGTACATTCAAACAGAGGCAATAAATAAATGTAAAGATTCGGCCATAAGGTTTCACTCAACTGGCTCTCAAATACCTAACGTTGAACTCTATAAGTTGAAGAGTAACAACATATAGAATTTGACAATCCAGTTAGATAAGCGGGACATCAAACAATGAAGTGCTCATTCAAATATTAACCGAAAGCAGAAACAAATGGCCAGAGCATAGAAAGAAACACTGATCAATGAAGAAATTACACATTTTTATGAAGTTACAAACTGCATACATAACATTAAAGTTAATAATTCACAGAATAACCCATATCAATTTCCTTTAAGGGGGGAGGGGAGTACCATGTTTGCCTTTGTTCTGCGATTACTATTGTCTTAGCAAGACTACACTGCTGCTGCCTGTTTCCAGGACCGGCGCTTGAAGATGGAATAGGATCTTGGCCAGCTGCAGATAACATACCCGGATGCAAGCAGCCAGCTATGAGTCGTTGGCTGTTGTAAGCTCATTTACTGCTGCATCTCCGGCCCCAGACCATTTGTTTAGAAGCATGCCTTCTGATTTCAGCTTTATTATAATGAAAGAAGATACACTTAGGTAGAACCCCTCCCTCAGTCCATCCCACCCCACCCCTTTCCCTGATTAAAAGCAAAGAAGCATCATTATAATAAAAATATATGTTTGGATTTAAAAATACAATGGCAGAAAATGGTGTATTTTCAAAGATAATCGGAAGAAGAACAAAAGAAAAGCCATGCAACTGGGGTCTAAAAGTTCGATACAAATTGGAAATGAAAAATGACTCTTTACGCCAGGATGTCTTTATTTGCGCTCAAATACTCTCGATGCTGAAAGTGCTGACGAGAGTGCAGGAACTCCGTAGCTCCCTTAGCGACCCCAACGTTTTCCCTGGCTTTGTCAGATACCCACTTACAGTTAGGTCGACTAGGAGAAATTGGCATATTATTTTAAAAAACCACGACATGACCGTTCTGGCAAACGAGCAAGGCACGAATTGAACCTGTTGAGTTTGTAAATCAAACTCACAGCCACTTGGCCAGGTGGTTAATCTAATTATTTCTCAAATGTGAATGTATATTGTTAACGTCTGCGGGAGGGGGGGGGGGGGGGGGGGGGTAATTTTATTGTCTAATCGAATCAGGTAATATCATCATAAGTAGGTCAATTTGACACAAGACACATTAATACGAGACTTTGGCCGGGATAATTATGAAAATCGTTAACATATTTCTGAACCTGAAACATGCATGAACTAGCTGAGATATAGGGGTGCGGAGAATATAGAGAAAATAAAGGGTTGGGGGGAAGGGGTAACAATCGACTGGTACGTGGTGAGAGGATTGACGGGTTGGACGGTTTGGATAGGGGGAACGTATAAGTGGACGGGTTGGATCAGAGAGGAGATGGACCGTTTGAAGTGGAAAGAGACGTTCAATAGAGAAGAGTGGAGTGTTGTCTACAAAGGGAGATGAGTTGGTTGAAGGGTGGGGAAAGAGTACAATAAGGATGTGATGCAATATGGGTGTCTGCTGGTAAAAATATTTATATTTGATACTGAGAAATAATTCAACCTTACATGAGATTGTGAAATACTCTCTACACAAGCATTTCTAAACCAAGTTATCATGGAAAAACAATTGGCATTATTGTCAAGTCTCAGAAATCTCTACACACAAATGATTTTATCTGCCGTCCTCAGCACGTTACTGTTATCAGTATGTCGTCCATATAATTATCAAATAATAGTTGTCTATTTTCTTTTTTTTTTGGTGATTTTCTTGAATTATATTTAAAACATTAAATGTATAGCATTGAATAGTAAAGCTATCAAACACATAGGTCACGACAGCATGAATATAAAGTACAACTTATTAATCGTGCATTGACATGCATCTTGGTGTTTGTCAATAACTGCGAGCTGACCTTACTAATCTTGCACTAACATGAAGCTTGGTGTTTGTCAATAACTGCGAGCTGACCTTACTAATCTTGCACTAACATGAAGCTTGGTATTTGTCAATAACTGTGAGCTGACCTTACTAATCTTGCACTAACATGAAGCTTGGTGTGTGTCAATAGCTGCGAGCTGACCTTACTAATCTTGTATTGACATGCAGCAAGTGAATAAAAACATATTTTTATTTCTATCAAGATAAACCTGACTGCAGCAATGCGCGCAAAACTAATTTTATGTTTGGGAAAGGAAGACGTTCAGATTGTCAAAAGAAGAAGAAAAATGATAGCCTGTACATAAAGGAAGGAGGGGAGCTATAGTTTGTTAAAAGGAGGAGATACATAGATTGTTAAAGGAAGAAAGAGAGCTGTGTATTGTTAAAGGAACGAGGTGAGATATCGATTGTTAAAAGGAGGAAAGACATAGATTGTTAAAGGAAGAAAGAGAGCTGTATATTGTTAAAGAAAGGAGATGAGATATAGATTGAGGAAGGAGGCGAGCTATATATTGTTAAAGGAAAGAAGTGAACTATACATTGTTAAATGAAGGATGTGAGCTATAGAATGGTAAAGGAAGAAGGAGAGCTATAGATTGATAAAGGAAGGAGGAGAGCTATAGATTAGTAAAGGAAGGAGGAGAGCTATAGATTGTTAAAGAAAGGAGGAGAGCTATAGATTGATAAAGGAAGGAGGAGAGATATAGATTGGTAAAGGAAGGAGGAGAGCTATAGATTGATAAAGGAAGGAGGAGAGCTATAGATTGGTAAAGGAAGGAGAAGAGCTATAGATTGATAAAGGAAGGAGGAGAGCTATAGATTGTTAAAGAAAGGAGGAGAGCTATAGATTGATAAAGGAAGGAGGAGAGCTATAGATTGTTAAAGGAAGGAGGAGAGCTATAGATTGGTAAAGGAAGGAGGAGAGCTATAGATTGATAAAGGAAGGAGGAGAGCTATAGATTGTTAAAGAAAGGAGGAGAGCTATAGATTGTTAAAGAAAGGAGGAGAGCTATAGATTGTTAAAGAAAGGAGGAGAGCTATAGATTGTTAAAGAAAGGAGGAGAGCTATAGATTGGTAAAGAAAGGAGGAGAGCTATAGATTGGTAAAGGAAGGAGGAGAGCTATAGATTGTTAAAGGAAGGAGGAGAGCTATACATGGTTAAAGGAAGCTGTCTCAGGGATGTCATTTTGTTCCCAGATTTAATGCAAGAACAAGTATGTTGCTCAACGTTGAGACCACAAGTACAAATAGTGAATATGTCCGGCTAGATTATTTCAGCAAGTACTAATCTTCAAACCTGTCACAGACAACGACATTACTGAGATACTCTGTATTCCAGAAACTGAATACTGGAACATGATTTGTGTAACTTTGCTACTGAGAAAATAACTGCTGGAAGTGCCCAACATATAAAGCGTAGACGAAGCGAAATCGGGGTGTTAGTCGAGGAAATCTCATTGGAGGTAGGGAAACGCTCAGGATGACCATTGTTTCTTCAGATATATTCAATGGCGGCGCTGCTTATGAAAGCGTCTGAAATGGAAGAGCAATGGGAAGAAAAAAAAGAAGCAGAAAAACGAGGAACAATAATACGAAGATGAATAAGACGATTAATCAGAGGAAAAAGAATACGAAGATGAAGAAAATGGAAAGGGAAGAAAGAAGAGGAGGAGAAGAGAAGAGGGAGAAAAAGTAGACGAAGAAGAAAAAGGAGGTAGGAGATGATGAGAAGAGAAACAAGAGGGCGAAGAAAAACATAAGCAGAAAGTAACTCTTTGAATACTGAATTGCTTGGTATCTCGTTACTTTGAGTCTGTTAGTTATTTTTCATAAAGGTAATATCTTGGACATCAAATTTATTAAGACGCCAGTTATACATCATCTCAAATTTGCCTATATTAAAATAACACCACTTGATGAAAGGCTCGCCTAAGGAAGAAACAGCTGCGACCGATTTCATGAATTATTTATCGCCAAAACGCTAATATAGGATAACATGACATTATACACTTTCTTGGAACGAGCCAATTTATAGCTCAAACTATATAAATAATTTCTTTACCCAGACGTTAACAAGAAATCTATTGATCTGTGGGATAGAAAGGCAGTGGCGTTACACTAACACTGGCAGTCATTTTCTAAAAGGAGACTTCATATATATATACGTATGTATCTATGTATATATGTATGTATGTATGTGTGTGTGTGTGTGTGTATATATATATAAATATATATATATATTATATATATATGTATATATATATATATTTATATATATATATATATACGAGACGTGTTCAGTTGAAACCGGACCTAAATGCACTAACTGGACTAACTGAACATACGTACGATGCCCATGATGACGTCACTTCAAGTGTAAATAGCACATGTCAACCGTCAAGTTTGCAACATTGCATTATCCTCCGACTCATAATTTCCTCAGCAGACCGTTGAAAACATGACGGGTGTGATATGGAATCCGTCCAGAGTTAATGACCGAGCTGTGATTCGGTTTCTAACAGCCAAAGGATGCCAACCATTTGACAATGCAGGCAGTGTATGGTGACAAACGTGTGTCGAAGACAACAGTGAAGAACTGGACATCGATGTTTAGAGAAGGACGGGAGTTAAAGAAAGATCGCCTGAGACCAGGTCAGGCACATATTGTTGCGTCAGAAGATGCCATCGCCAAAATTGATGCAACAATTAGGGTGGACCTTCGCCGGAGCTTACGCTCGCTATTAGAGGAATTCACTGTGCTGATAGCGACAGTTCAAATGGTGGTTAGCAAGAAACTGAAGTATCAGTACCAATTGTGAACACCTTCCGATACTTCAGGTTCTCATCACAGAATCAGCAGCAGAAGCCAACCAAATGATGCAGCTTCTCAGTGAAGAGGCCAAGAAAGCGGGGCAGGAGATGATTGTCTAGAAAACCAAAGTGTTGCGCAATAGCTTCACCACTTGTGATCCAATCTTCCTTGGTGAGGTACGATTAGAGGATGTTAACGAGTACATATATCTTCGGCGCCTTCTCATTATGAAGATTAACCTGGAACCTGAACCGACAAGACGTCGCCACACGGGTTGGGAAGCCTTCTCTTCTATTAACACGCTCCTGCGCGTTTGCGATGACCAGGACCTACGAGCCTCCCTCTTCACTATTACTGTACTCCCTGCGATGTTCTATGGTGCTGAGACGCGGACACTAATAAAATCACTAGAGAACAAATTTATAGTGACCCAGGTCTCCCTTGAGAGACGCTTGGTCGAAATAACTCTCCGGAACCACCTTATGCAAGGTCTCCCCAATTCTGGCATAAGACGATTGCCCATGGTGAAGGATGCGATGATTCGTGCAGACAAGGCAACACATAGATGGGCAGGTAACATGTTACGACGACACGATGGTCGATGGACCACAGGGACAGCAGTCTCTTAGAGGTAAGAAGAGAACGCTGGAAAGATCTCCAATGCGTTGGTCAGACGCCCTTGCTCTATGCTGCAACATCCGTTATACCTCTAGAGGAATACTTACCACACACTGGACTTCCATTGCCAGAGACAGGGTCCGGTGGAGGAGAAGTTGGGAACCTCAGCTATGCTGAGGAACGGGTCAGCACGAAAATATATATTAATGCATACAGACATTCATATATATATATATATATATATATATATATATATATATATATATATATATATATATATATATATATATATATATGTATATGATAGTGTACTGTCAGTAAACATCGAGCAAGTCGGAAGAGAGCTCTGAAAATAATGTAAACACTAAGTGTGACTGTTTAAAAACAAGTATGTAAGTTGTAAATAAAACTACTGATAAAAGAGTTTACGAAAAATCAAGTATTTATACAATATTGATATCTTAATTAGAAGGAAAGAAAGAAAGACGGCAAGAAACACTCCTGAATGTGAGGCTCTGAACAATGTGATAAGAACTATGTCCCGAAGTGCAAAAGAGCAGTACATAGAATCAAAATACACGATAATTGAAGACATAGAAATCAAGCAAATCAAATACAAGATCAGTCTGACTCATGGATTAGGGTTCAATAAAGGAGAAAGATAGATGGGAAACATATATTAACTGAGGTGACAAGCCATCAACATCATAATAACGACGACCACTGCAACCTCAGATCAGTGGTAGAGAAAGCAATAAAAGCTATGAGCAAAGGTAAAGCAACATGAATGGATACAATTAATATAGAAACGATAGCAGCTCTAGATAAAATCAGTTATCTGAATAATGATAGCTGCAATACAAGATCTATACGAAGCGACCTGATTGCAACTGTTTTTATAACATTTTACAAGAAACCTCGTGTAACTGAGTGTTCATGTTTTATAACACTTGGCCTGTTGATATACATCATTACAATAATGTTTAAAATTATATTTGAGAGTTAAGTGTAAAGTAGACAACGACATTGAGGATTATAAATTTAGAATTCATCAGAACAGCAGAACGCGAGAATCAATATTATGTACAAGAACACTAGCAGAAACATATGTAGAAGTACAGAAAAACGTTAATGTGAACTTTATAGACTACAAAAAGGGCTTTGACAGAATCCAGCATGAGAAAATAATTACAATGGACAATACATTTCGTGTTTCTTTTAGGAATCTGAGATTAGATCAAATTACCTTTGTGTTGTTGAGCTGCTGGATATGAATATGACCGTTAAAATGGCAGATGAGTTCTAGTTTTTGTTCCTATTTATTTTGGAAAATTGTACACATATCCTTTGGTAATCCTCATTGTGAAAAGCATTTGGAGCAACGCCGCTTTGCCTGTGGCTTGTATTGAGCTTCAGGGGCATCTCTCACAATGGTCCAACAATAGTCAGCTAGCATTGTTGCATTTCATTTCTCATGGTACCTTTATTCGAGAGAAGAAATTTCGAAACTAAACCATTCCTCAATCACTGACTGCTACGCAGTTCGTTGGTAATGAATCCTAATGAGAATGCCGTAAATGCGATTTCAATGACATTTTACATTCTAGTCTCCTGTTACGGTGCAAGAGGGTTTCTAGGAACCCATGATAGTTGTCAGGCTTATTATTTCCTATAAACGTTGTGGGCACTTACTGTAAACCCTTCCAAGTTCAATTTTCATCATCTGAGTAAATATCGTCAATACGCTTTTTCTCAGAAGAGCTGACATATCTGTGAACCTACAAATACGCTTTCTTTGAGCTTCACTAGGTCTTGGAAATTTCTCACTTAGGTACACACATTCTGCCCATTTCGATTCATCGTCTTCACAAATATTGTTAATTGTCCAAGTTTGACGTGGAGAGGAGTGAACAAGATCTTGATCGATTCTACAAGTGGTTAATTACGTACACTAATTTTCCCCAGTGTCGATTGTTGTGGGAGATAATCGTTTTTCATGCAATAGAAAATCCTGAGATTTGTCCCAGAAACGAAGAAAACCGAAAAAAACAACTTTGTGTAACCCTATTGTAGTCCAGTACAAATTGCAAGGACATTCATGTCGCCACAAAGATGTTTCTTATATTTGTTAAAGTGGATGGTGTACAGCCCTGCTATAGCTCACATCAAAATGCTAATGACCTTCAGGTCACCACACATATGCCACTTATGCCTGTCAAAGCTGTTGGAATGTAACAGTTTGTTCCATGCTGTTGGCATTTTTTCATGTGGACTCCATACCCGAGTGGAACAGACGGTAAAGCACTACCATTTTTAAACTCATCTTACCAGAAGCAATTAACAGTTTCCAATCGAGATCTTTGTAGTGGATTTGTAATGCTGCCATCAGACCCACTATATGGCAATAGAGTTATTATCATTTGAAAAAAAATTGAGGTAATTTTTTATTTTGTCGACCACGACACAAAGACATATGCACATTCTCTTCAGAAGATTATATTGCTGCAGATTTGCCTTACTGTTCGGCAATCCTCATCTCTCATTAAGTCATTTAATTTAGTCTGTAATTGTTTGTGGTTGTGTAGAATCATCACTAAGCACGAAATCAGTATCTCTTGTTGAAGATAATGTCCTGGGTGACGAATGTTCACTGGCCCTCACTTTCGTTTTCTTCCTCAACAATATAAAATAAATGGATGGCCCGGAACATCAAAGGCCTTCCGCGGGAGGCAAAATTAATATTTAGGTAAGTCAAAATAGGCTTTCTTTCAAAGAAATATTTTGCTTAATTGGAGAGTCATGCAAAAGTAACAATCACTAAAATTATTTATTAGTTCCCTTCACATCATCGGATCTACATAACGCATCGAATTCCGTTTCGGTTCCACTATTAAATTCGTTGCCCAGAAATGACAACATATGGTTGGGGCCCAATACCCGTCATGATCACAGATCTCAGAATCAAAGTATAAGCTGTAAGCCTTCTCTATCTTCGGTGTAATGGGTCACCTTGGGGATATTCAAGTTATTTATAGCAAATATAGCAAACAAAACAATCCTCACCGTTCACACATTTACGAGGCATCGTGAATTACATGTCTGTACTCATAGAATCCCTAACGCAAATGATGACAAGAAGGGCATGTGATTGCAATAACTGCTACAAATTGTGTAATCCAATCTGCGCTTAAGTTTATCCTAGTGGGGAATCAAGCGCTTGGCATATCGAACTTCAGGTGCAGCTAATCCATTCCAATCAAACACTGTCCTGCTCCCCCTCACCACCCCCACCCCCCCCCCCCCCAATTCCCTTCTTCTTTAATTTTCTTGAAGTTCATATTCGAAATAGCCTGTCTAGTTTAGTTTAAAAGAATCTGATTTTGTCTCAGATACATTTTGGCTACTGTCCAGTGTTATATGTCCGTAAAACATTGGTATAGATGGAAAATACAGTATAATACGGGGTCTATAATGGGAGCATACTGCCACTGTAAGATATGGCACGCTTTGTCCGCCATGTCTAGGTGTAATAATAGGAGTGGGACAATAATTCATACTATCCCCTTGTTTGTTTAACACTCACACAGAAACAAATTCTTCGACCCATAGAGAAACAGCCAGGACTCATCGGTGGAATATCAATAAATAATCGCAGATATGCAGATGACGTAGTTCGGTTAGCTGAAATCGAACAGGATCTGCATGAAATGGTGAATCAAGTTAAGAATAACAGCGAGGTGTATGAACTGGACATTGACACAGGTGTTTGAACTGGACATTGATCCAGGTGTATGAACTGGACATTGACACTGAGAAAACTGAAACTAATAATCAGCAAATAGGCTCCCAATTTACTCTATATGTGTAATCTCTCGGTGAATTGCTGAAACAGGCCAAGAACATCTTTTCTATAAAATATAATAACTAAAAATGTAATGGAAATTATGGTGCGCATATTGTGAAAAGAGAGAAAAACAAACAAGAAAAGTCTTGGAGAAATTAGGAGGACAAAAAGAATCGCTTAACTAAATCATAGCCGGACAGTTCGGATATTTTGGTCACATCAAAAGTCATATCACTTTGATAAAAACAATACTAGACGATGGAAAGGTGAAGGTCAGACTGCCGTGGGGGGAGGATAACATCAAAAGATGGACAGGGAAAAACCTGGCATATTGTACTTTCAAGGCAACAGACCTACGTCGCTGAAGATCAATTGAGGCTGATATTCTATGTGGATAAGACAACTGAACTGAATCTCTCAAGTAGGATGACAGGTACAGTTGCATAAATCATCTTTTGTTAATATATTTGAAACCATCTGTCTTGAATCAATCGGTGTGTATTCTAATTCAAATCGGCCACAGTTTTGTTCTTCTGTAGTTTTTGTTCTATTGTTATTGCAAAGAGAGACTACATATTTTTATTCAGCTATTCCATTCCAAAGCGTCTTAGTGGCTTTTGTTAGAGCGTGTCTCTCACAGCAAAGTCCTCTCTCACTTAGCTTAGTCACTTTATCCAGATGTAAACTGGTTTCTTAAAGTTAGACAAGAAATGGCTGCTACGTTGGGAACTGGTCATCACATCTTAGAAAAACAGTAGAATAAAGTCTCTTACACTTTATCTATCCCCCAACGACAGTTTCTGCTGCCGAATTGCTTTTTTTTTTTACTTGTTTCCAGTCTCAGAAATGTATAATGTCAGACAACTCTATTTAGTGTGTTGAAAGAGTCAATATACTCATCAATAGTTGTCTCCCCGGAGAAAACTATTTCAATCATTTAGCTGTCATTATATCACGATCTTGTGTCGTTCTCTCGTATAATTCCAACTATTTCCCTCATAAATTTGGCGGCCATTCAAGCTTCTTTCGTCGCCATACACCTTACCTCTTAATTGAGTTGGGAAGGGCCAAGTTGTCACTCTGCTCTACTTGTGGAGCCCACAGATCTGGAGAGCATATGTTACTGTTTCTTTGTTCTTCTCACATGGGCAGGTCTTCAATATTTAATTTGTTGAGTAGTTTTATAAGAGTCTGGTCTCCAGGGTGGGATACAAGTGCCACAACCATCTTTAGGATTGATCAATAATTCCCCTTTTGGCTACAAGTGAAACACAGAGCCATCACTGCAGTTACGGCCCCTTACAGGAATTCTGTCTCAAAGTACTTGCAGTGTCGGTTCCAAACGCAACCGTTTCAAAAGATATCCCTCTTTATTAATTTTCTACAAAAATGTTAGAAAGTTACAGTGTGCCTTTTCTGGACCTAGATACCACTCTTAAGGATGGGATAGGAGCATTTATGGATTTGGATTTAGAAGGTAATCTGCACAGCTGTCATAACAGTGTTTATTTCCATTGCTGAGGTCTAACTAGAGAATGTATATGTGTTTATTATACGATTGAGGAATAAATACCGCTTGCCACTACAGGTCACTGCGTGCTGTCAAGACAGGGTTTTCATTTAACCGACGCTAGAAAAAGAGTATATGCCTCACAAATGATTTGAAGGTATTTCCTCGTATTTAAGGATTTGAGATCATGTTCTTGAGCCGTGCATGAGCTGAAGCGGTCAGCGAACCAGAGCTGTCTTCTATCGTCAAGGCGAGCGAACCAGAGCTGTCTTCTATCGTCAAGGCAGGCGAACCAGAGCTACCTTCTATCGTCAGGGCCAGCGAACCAGAGCTACCTTCTATCATCAGGGCCAGCGAACCAGAGCTACCATCTATCGTCAGGGCCAGCGAACCAGAGCTACATTATATCGTCAGGGCCAGCGAACCAGAGCTACCTTCATCGACAGGGCCAGCGAACCAGAGCTACCATCTATTGTCAGGGCCAGCGAACCAGAGCTACCTTCTATCGTCAGGGCCAGCGAACCAGAGCTACCTTCTATCGACAGGGCCAGCGAACCAGAGTAACCTTCTATCGTTTGGCCCAGCGAACCAGAGCAACCTTCTATCGTTTGGTTCAGCAAACCAGACCTACTTTTTATCATCAGGGCGAGCGAACCAGAGCTACCTTATATCGTCAGGACCAGCGAATCAGAGCTGCCAAGAGCCTTCTACACCTCCACGTGGTGATCCTGGAAAACAAACTGCAATGGGGTAGATTGGCCAAGTAGAAGGGATCGAAGAGGGAAGGCTAACCCGATACCCAAAAATATTTAATAAAGTCGCATATGTCGGACCGAAAGGGGTAAATATTACAGTCGAGCCGTAAACTACTACGCAACGCATTCCGTTCACTAGACAACATCCTGCTTCTTGCAAAGCTTTTTTCAGGACTTGGTAGCTGGAGTTTGAGAGCGAAAGAAGAGAAGCAGAAGAAGTATTTTAAGACCGACGCTATAGCCGCTGCAGCTTGAAATTTATTTTATTGTTTTAATGTAATTTTTATGAAGCAAAATTAGGAAGCAAAAATATAATAATTAGTAATTATTCGAATTTGACATATAATCCTTAAAACATCATTATCGTTATTATGTGACGTGCTGACGTGCTCACCTGTTGACGACCATAAAACCTCAGAATTTTCTATTCCACAAAGTTTGATATTTCTACCGTTAATCGTCTAGCGTATTATGACGTTAAACTGTCAACAGTTTCTTTCTCTATAGTTCTTTATTACATTTATTGCTCCAACACGTTCCTTCTTATAAAATATTCCTCAAAAGATGATTACTTTGTTGTGATGCGTGTAATAAGGTGTCCCACGCATGTGCTTCTCTCAGAAAAGCATCATTACAGTATTTTTTAAATATGGGCTTTCCACATGTTTATGTAACCCACCTCTCTGACATAAACAATACATGTCGTAAGGAGACAGTTAACTTGGGTTGTGTGGAAGTGAGGATAACCTGGTCACCTAAAACATACTGAAACATGAACCATTTCCACTCTGGTTATCTATCTATCTATCTATCTATCTATCTATCTATCTATCTATCTATCTATCTATCTATCTATCTATCTATCTATCTATCTATCTATCTATCTATCTATCTATATATCTATCTATCTATCTATCTATCTATCTATCTATCTATCTATCTATCTATCTATCTATATATATATCTATCTATCTATATATATCTATCTATCTATCTATCTATCTATCTATCTATCTATCTATCTATCTATCTATTTATTTATCTATCTATCTATATCTATCTATCTATCTATCTATCTATCTATCTATCTATCTATCTATCTATCTATCTATCTATCTATCTATCTATCTATCTATCTATCTATCTATCTATTGATCTATCTATATATCTATCTATCTGCCTACCTACCTACGTGTCTGTCTATCCGTCCGTCCGTCAATCCGTCCGTCCGCCCGTCCGCTTGCCTATCCATCCATCCATCCATCCATTTGTATGTCTGTCTGTCTTTCTGTCTGTTTAATGGGGGAGTTTAGACTAATGTCTAGTAAGACAAAACATACTGATCGGGCAAGATAGTCTGGGAAAGATAAAATAATCTGGCCAAGACCCCTCCTCACTTACTCGTTGTTTTCATGGCAGCCTGGTTAACGAGGTTGAGGATCGAAGTGATCCGTGTAGCAGTGAGGGACATGCAGATGAAGTCAGTATATTTGTAATGTGTGTTATTTATATTTCGTTCTATTTGTTCTGCCACTTATCTACTTCAATGAATATCTGTTTCCATCTCTCAATTTCACGCCATACGTGAACGACTCACCGACAGCTTGTTTCTCATAACTGCAGCAACAGCTTGCTGTGTCGTGAGCGACCGACTCCCACATACCAACTCCAATCAATACTCATTTCTCATAGATAAAGATCTTCTATATTACTGAAACCACATCGTCTCAGCATACAACATCTAACAACGCATATAAAACATAGCATTCTCATCGAATCAGACCAATTAACCGAATATTCCCTCCATTGAAATTGTATAACGGTATCAGACGATTTGTAGAAAAAATCTCCCAAACATTCCGCACGCCAATTGTATTCTGCCAAACTTACATCTCGCTGTCAAAAGAGAGATCAAATGACAATATTCAGATTGTAAATTGACCAGCGCAAACGGTAACAGCATTTGTTGAAGTGTCCCTACGTTGAGGGTTAGCATACATCTATTAGAACATGTTTCTCAAGATTATATCTCCACGGGAGGAGCAGACTGACAGCGCTGTTCATATTAAACTAAACTATATCACCATATTAAAATCCACATTTTTTAGGGAAATACGTGTATATATTTCAGATCATGCGACCATCAAGAGCAAGAAGTCCATCGTGATGAATAACATGAGCCTTTCAGCGGGTAGGATTAGGAATAATAGTAAGGGGTAAGGGAATATACCTTTTAAATGTTGATGATGATGATGATGATTGATGATGATGATTGATGATGATGATTGATGATGATGATGATGATGATGATGATAAAGTATTAAGAGTAATAACACAGCATGGGCTCAATCCAAGGCGTTAGTATACAAAATGTGTCAGATATAATGGTACACTTGAGGTCTGCTAAAAGCGTGGTGATGACGTCCGTTTATGATTTAACTGATTAAAGTAAGATGAGGCCTATAGGTCTTCCGGGAGTGAAGGGATGACACGCATTTATGATATGACTGAGTAAATTAATGTTTGACCTATATGTCTGCCGGGAGTGTGGCAATGACGATCATTAATTACATAACAACTGAGTTCCATAAAGTTAGACCTACAAGTCTGCCAGGATTGCAGCGATATCAGCTACGTAAAAGCTAATTGAGTACCTCATGACGTAATATTTGACTACTGTCTTCAGTTTTACTGAAAGTGTTGACATTTGACTGTCACGTGATCACTTATCAATCTTCGTGACTATTTCTATCACTACAGCCACATCTAAAACAGCTGAGCTGCTACCGCTTCAATCCTCGGGGCATCCAGTCAAGAACAAAGAGATTGTGGGCCACATTATTAAAAAGATGTGTAGGTTGGTACGTTCCTTGGCTAGAACCATCCCACTCGAGTATCGATTAGAATTTCTTAATGCACACTTGTTTACCTCTCTCTCTCTCTCTCTCTCTCTCTCTCTCTCTCTCTCTCTCTCTCTCTCTCTCTCTCGCCGTCTGTAATTATTTAGGCTCTCCCACGCAGGTTTAAATCAAGCCCAAAGACCGCAGACAGACTCCACGCTTATCGAAAATGATTTTCATATTTTCTTTGACACTAATATTGGTAAGTGTTCTACGGATATTCAATCAATTGTTTTATTTAGGCATCGTGTGGGCAGGACTTGGTCCAACATTCTGTTATAGATAGAAGTGTCGTTGTGAACGAACTCACAACTCTATAACTAATTTTTCCTTCCTTGACATGTTGGCCACATCACTTCTGACAAAAACAATCTATCACCCGGCCTTCTCGAAGAGGGACTGTTCATTTTAACCAGATGAAGGTGAAGACCGAGGTGTGAGTTTGTCGCCTTAAAATTATAATGTATGAGGGGCGTTCCGAAAGTAATGACTCCTATTTTATTCCATGAAAACCATTTCAAATAAAAATGGCATAATAACACCATTTGATAAAAAAATGTCTTGCCTTCAAAAAAACTATTTCACAACATAGTCACCATCCTTGACTATACATTTTCTCCAACGATGAACAAGATAATAAAAAACGCCCCAAAAAATGGTTTTAATGCAAAGCCGAAAACCAGCTCCCTAAACAGTTCCCTGGTTGTAATCTTCCGATTTGTGCGGATGATCAGATCGAGATGTTCTTCACTGCGTGGTGTGACAGCTGTGCATGGCCGTCTGGAACATGGCTTATCCTTCATGTTGCTTTCGCCACTGCTGAAACGCACAACTCACTGTGCTAACATCCACTGTTTGATCTCCGTAAAAGTTTAGCAAGCTTCCGTGAATGTAAATTGGAGAAACTTATTCCACGTGAAGGAATTTAATAACGCACCTCTATTTATAACTTAGTTTCATTTCAGACAAAAGTTAGACTGCTCCTCCGCTGCCACATGTCGGACCGAAACAAAATGTTACGGATATTGGCGAGAAGGTTCAAACTTTACTGCTATACTGACAATATTCACTTCTGAAGTCATAGGACATTATAATAAAATAGAATGCACTATTTTCTGAGCGCCCCTAGTATATGAAATATGCAAGCCCATATGACTATTATTTTTGGAGAGAAAAACTGTTACCTGGAACGACTTTCTGCCTAGTAGATAGTCTGACGGCAACCGAAGGTTAGTCAGAGTTAGCCCAAGTTTAAAAGACTGACAGAGGATGCACGCGTCTAAAATGAGCAGATATCACAGACTTTTGTTAAAGAAAAAGGTGACATTTATCATACCCGGAGGTGAGTAGAGCAAACCTGTAAAAATATACGTAACACAATTACCAGACAGGTGCTGGACTATAACCCACAGTGTACAGAAAAATGGCGAAGCCAAAAAACCACAAAGATAAGGTCAGTGTACGAGGACGGAAGACATATATACTGACATGGGATGAGCTCAGACGATGTGCCAATTTAGAATAGGGTAGAGCTCAAATCGAGAGGAGCCGCAGACACTTTGGTTCACGTACCAGGCTGATAAGCCAAGGGCGCGAGGCTACCATGTGGGGGATTACGGCCGAACCCTTGAAAGCCTCAATCCCGCCCAAAATCTCAGCACCACTGCAATGGGAGGCTCCTACATGCTCGGGACCTGGGGCTTGCGCCCCAGCCCTATCAGGTAGAGCCACAGTAAGAGGTCCTTGCCGCCCGCAAATCAAAGCGGGCGGAAATCTGCTTGATACTCACCCTATACGGCGGTGGGGTGCGAAAAACACCAACCAAAGACTTAGAACCTGGTCGGGGTGTCGAAAACAGTAGAGCAGCCACCACACTGTGAACTGTCAAGACTCAACCACTGACCATGAGAGTTGTCCGCACACCAGGCGATCAACATCTCTGTGACATTACCAGGCTTGTCCTCTGGCTAAATGCACTCCGGTTACGATATCTACCTCTGTACGTTATCAGCCATAACTATCATGCTGGACGCAGAAGAGATGCAGACCAGCGGACATTGCACACCTGCCCCACTGTGTCAACACCCCAGGTGGCGGGGAATGCTAGGCGTACCATCCCTGCATAGAAGCCAAGAAAATAAAGGGAAAAAGAGATACCCCACTCACATGCAAATGCTACGTTTCTGGCAGGACGTGACGATCCTGGGATACAGACACAGTGGACTGCCTCTCTTCCGGGTAAACCAGTCCATCTCATATATCACATACCATCATTGCACCCTATAGACACGAGTAGTGAAGACTCGATAGTCTGGTAAGACAACTTCCATAGGAGAGAAAACTCTGATCGTAAACAACTGCTGCCTTGCAGATAGGCTGGGGACAGCCAAAGGCTAAGGAGGGCATCCCTACAGAAACGCCCGTTGAAATCGGATGCACGGGGCCGCAAGCCTAACAAAACAGTGCAATGTAAATCACAGTATGATGGCAGCACAACCTAATCGAAAAACGTATGGCGCTCATCCTGAGGAGACCCGCCAGGCAGCGATAGCGCCGGGCCCCACGCCTCGAAGGGGCCCACCCTTGACTACTGGTGGTCACCCACCCATGTGTCGTGGAGTCAAGGCACATGGCTATGGGGAAACGACTATTGGCCAAAACCTCAAGACCCTCAAAATATTACAGTGGAATGCGGAGGGAGTCATTAACAAAAAACTTTCCCTAACACATCACCTGCATGAAGGTAAGATTGACGTGGCATGTATCCAGGAAACGCACCTCAACAATAACCATAAATTCTCAATCAGAGGATACCAGACTTTCCGTCTAGATAGAGAAGGCCACAAAGGAGGGGTCCTGATACTGACCAGAAACTGCATACCTAGTAGCGCGGTACCTGTCAATCACACCGGACAAGCAGAAATTTTAGGAGTTGACATAATGGCTCAAGAGACGAAGCTCCGCATTTTCAATCTGTACGGACCACCAAACAGAGACCTATCGCTCTCGAGTATGGAGGTCAGAGACTCCAACTGCATAGTGGTTGGAGATTTCAACAGCCACTCGGAGAGATGGGGATACTCTGACACAGACAGCAGAGGTGACGAAGTGGAAGATTGGGAGATAGATGCAAATCTCTCCCTAATCAATAGGCCGGAGGATAGCCCTAGCTTCTATTCAAGAACATGGCATACCACCTCGACTCCAGATTTGGCCTTCTCCACACAGGACATACACTATAAAATAGACCGCCAGGTGCTAAACCAACTGGCAGGTAGCGACCACAGGCCGATCAGGCTAACCATTGACATGGAAGTAGGCCCACAGGAAACAAAACCGCTCCCACGTTGGAATTACAAACGAGCCGACTGGGACAGATTTGCAATCCTGACAGATGGGCTGTGTGAAACCATCAACACACGAAACACCAAAATGAAGCCCATGGTAGAGAGCCTAAGCAAGGCAATAATGCAAGCCGCCACTGAAACCATCCCAAGAGGAGCTAGGAAAAACTATAAGCCCTACTGGAATGATGAGTTACAGAAAGTGGAAGATGCAGTAACAAATGCTAGGAACATGGCAGAACGAGAAAAATCCGTGGAGGCAAACATCGCCCTCAAAGCCGCCGCGGCGAAGTACAAACACACTCTCAAGCAAACAGCAAGAGAAAGTTGGAAAAATAAAACGGAAAGTTTAAACCTGGACAAAGAAGGGAACAAGCTATGGAAGCTAGTCAGAGCCATGAACGACGAAACCCCGTCAAATAAACAAATTACTATCAAGCAAGGCGAGAACTTGATCACAGGTAAGAAAGCCGCAAACGCCTTTGTCGATCACTATGCCAGAGCAAACCACATCGAGGTCCCTGCAGATAAGCATACAGACATTAGCGAAGAGCTAAAGGGGCACGAAAACATAAATACGGCTCCTGAAGAGCACATGATGGCCAAACTAACAATGCGCGAAATGGAAGAGGCTATGAGAACACTAAAGAGAAGGAAATCTCCCGGAAAAGACGGGATAACAAACGAAATGCTGATGGGGCTGGGCCAAACAGCGAAGAAAAAACTACTATCAGTCCTGAACCAAAGCTGGAAAATGGGTATTGTACCCCAGGCATGGAAAGATGCAATACTGGTACCAGTACCAAAAACAGGAAAGGACAAAACAGATCCGAATGGATACAGGCCCATAAGCCTACTGAGCTGTGTCGGCAAGCTGATGGAACGGATGATAAACACCAGACTGATGTGGCATCTGGAAGAAAAACGAATACTAATTCCACAGCAAGCCGGCTTTAGACAGCACAGATCCACTGAGGACCAGGTCATCCTCATAGCCCAGGAGATAGAAGATGCCTACCAGGCACAGAAACACACAGTAGCTGTTTGGGTGGATCTGGAAAAGGCATTTGACAAAGTCTGGAAGGATGGACTTAGAGTCAAGCTAAGAAGAAGTGATGTTTGTGGGAAGATGTACAAGTGGATCAACCACTACCTCAAACAAAGAACGGCCAGAGTCCAAGTACAAGGGCAGATGAGCAAAAAGGTGACACTCGAGCAGGGAGTACCCCAAGGGGGAGTACTGTCACCCACACTCTTCCTGGTATATATAAACGATATTACAGAGAATATACCAAGAAGAGTCCATAGCTCAATGTTTGCAGACGATCTGGCTATGTGGACCTCTGAAAAGAATCTCACCATAGCAAGAAATCGGATGCAAACGGCCCTAACATCGCTGGAAGAGTGGGCGAACTCATGGCTGGTCAAAATAAACGAGGAGAAAACCACGTGCACAATATTCTCGCTCTCATTAAAACCCCAAAGATCTGGGGTAGTTGTCTCGCCGCGGCGACTCAATTTCATCCAGTGTTCGTAAAGCGATCTCAGTCCCGCCAGGCGGAGCGATAGCGCGGGCTTGCGGAAAACGCTCGCCTGCCTTTCCCCGTAGTGCGAATTGGGTGCGGTTTGTGGTAGTGGCTCCTCCACCGAGGTGCGCTAGTCTGGTCCGTATCAGGAAACGTGGTCCGTCCCTGGTGATTTATCTAAGGCTTATAGCAGAGCTCGACAGTACGTCTCGCTGGTGGTCCGACTCTCGCAAAGAGCTTGTGACCGGCAAATGGAAAGCAGGAATCGTTGCCTCGAGGCCCTGCGTTCTCTCCCTACGGAGGAGAAGGGCAGGCCAAATTGTGTCTCTAGTCCCAGTGAAATTCGTCGCCGAGGTCGTTGGGATCCGTTCTGCACAGAGCGCTGCCATCCCTCCTCGAGCGAGCCCGGTCGGTCGGTCGTCTGGTGCGTGTGGGAGGCCCCTGTCAGGCGGTCCTAGGTCGACGGAGTGAGGGACGGGTGGAACAACCGTCCGTCCGTCCCGTCAGTCGGTCCCTGCGGCCGTCCCAGTGAGGCTTTTTACACACCCTTCCTCCGCCGACCGGTGTGCGCAGTACGTACGTCTCCGACAGATATCTGGTTGATCCTGCCAGTAGTCATATGCTTGTCTCAAAGATTAAGCCATGCATGTCTAAGTTCACACTGTCTCACGGTGAAACCGCGAATGGCTCATTAAATCAGTCGAGGTTCCTTAGATGACACGATCCTACTTGGATAACTGTGGCAATTCTAGAGCTAATACATGCTTACCAAGCTCCGACCCTCGCGGAAAGAGCGCTTTTATTAGTTCAAAACCAATCGTCGTTTCCCCTCGCGGGGTTGCGGCGTCCCCACTGGGGACTCTGGATAACTTTGTGCTGATCGCATGGCCTCATGTGCCGGCGACGCATCTTTCAAATGTCTGCCCTATCAAATGTCGATGGTACGTGACATGCCTACCATGTTTGTAACGGGTAACGGGGAATCAGGGTTCGATTCCGGAGAGGGAGCATGAGAAACGGCTACCACATCCAAGGAAGGCAGCAGGCGCGCAACTTACCCACTCCCGGCACGGGGAGGTAGTGACGAAAAATAACAATACGGGACTCTTTCGAGGCCCCGTAATTGGAATGAGTACACTTTAAACCCTTTAACGAGGATCTATTGGAGGGCAAGTCTGGTGCCAGCAGCCGCGGTAATTCCAGCTCCAATAGCGTATATTAAAGTTGTTGCAGTTAAAAAGCTCGTAGTTGGATCTCAGGCGCAGGCGGGCGGTCCGGCTCGCGCCGGTTCACTGCCCGTTGTCTCCTGCCCTACCGTCTGCCGGCTCTCTCCCACGGGTGCTCTTCGCTGAGCGTCCTGGGTGGCCGGCGCGTTTACTTTGAAAAAATTAGAGTGTTCAAAGCAGGCCTCGGCTGCCTGAATAATGGTGCATGGAATAATGGAATAGGACCTCGGTTCTATTTTGTTGGTTTTCGGAACTGGAGGTAATGATTAACAGGGACAAACGGGGGCATTCGTATTGCGGCGTTAGAGGTGAAATTCTTGGATCGCCGCAAGACGAGCTACTGCGAAAGCATTTGTCAAGAATGTTTTCATTAATCAAGAACGAAAGTCAGAGGCGCGAAGACGATCAGATACCGTCGTAGTTCTGACCATAAACGATGCCGACTAGCGATCCGCAGGAGTTGCTTCGATGACTCTGCGGGCAGCTTCCGGGAAACCAAAGTGTTTGGGTTCCGGGGGAAGTATGGTTGCAAAGCTGAAACTTAAAGGAATTGACGGAAGGGCACCACCAGGAGTGGAGCCTGCGGCTTAATTTGACTCAACACGGCCAACACTGAAATGATTGACATGCCGAGACCACTCTTCTGGAGTCTAATATGGAACTGGTGCTGGACTTAGACCCCCAGAAATCTGGGGTTATGTCCCCTGTGGCTCGGTTTTGTCTGCATCCAGTGTTTGATAAAGGAATTGACGGAAGAGCACTATCAGGAGTGGAGCCTGAGACCTAAGTTAACTTACCACGCCAATACTGCAGAATGACTATCAAAAAGTACACCTTAGTGGGGTCAAATAGAGAACATGTGCTGGAATTAGACCCTCGAAAATCTTTGGGGCTACCCTTTAAGAAACTTGATTATCTAAGGGAATTGACGGAAGGTGTGGAACCTGCGGCTTAATTTGACTGAACACGCAAATACTGTAGAACAATTGACAAATTGAGAGCACTGCCGTTTGGGTCTAATAATGAACGTACGCTGGTATTAGACTCACGGTCGACAAGTCAGCTCAAATGAAAGAACGCTACGGAAATCGTGTTTAACTCCGCAGATTTCAAATACCTGGTCATTGACAAACAAAAGCCCTCAATAAATTCGTCTAACCAAATAGTGAACGGGTGCTGGAAATAGATCTGAAGACAGGTCAGTTTTACCCTACAAATGACAGGGCGTTGCTACGGAAAACCAGCTCAAATCGAGAGGAGCCGCAGACACTTTGGTTCACGTACCAGGCTGATAAGCCAAGGGCGCGAGGCTACCATGTGGGGGATTACGGCCGAACCCTTGAAAGCCGCAATCCCGCCCAAAATCTCAGCACCACTGCAATGGGAGGCTCCTACATGCTCGGGACCTGGGGCTTGCGCCCCAGCCCTATCAGGTAGAGCCACAGTAAGAGGTCCTTGCCGCCCGCAAATCAAAGCGGGCGGAAAACTGCTTGATACTCACCCTATACGGCGATGGGGTGCGAAAAACACCAACCAAAGACTTAGAACCTGGTCGGGGTGTCGAAAACAGTAGAGCAGCCACCACACTGTGAACTGTCAAGACTCAACCACTGACCATGAGAGTTGTCCGCACACCAGGCGATCAACATCTCTGTGACATTACCAGGCTTGTCCTCTGGCTAAATGCACTCCGGTTACGATATCTACCTCTGTACGTTATCAGCCATGACTATCATGCTGGACGCAGAAGAGATGCAGACCAGCGGACATTGCACACCTGCCCCACTGTGTCAACACCCCAGGTGGCGGGGAATGCTAGGCGTACCATCCCTGCATAGAAGCCAAGAAAATAAAGGGAAAAAGAGATACCCCCCTCACATGCAAATGCTACGTTTCTGGCAGGACGTGACGATCCTGGGATACAGACACACTGGACTGCCTCTCTTCCGGGTAAACCAGTCCATCTCATATATCACATACCATCATTGCACCCTATAGACACGAGTAGTGAAGACTCGATAGTCTGGTAAGACAACTTCCATAGGAGAGAAAACTCTGATCGTAAACAACTGCTGCCTTGCAGATAGGCTGGGGACAGCCAAAGGCTAAGGAGGGCATCCCTACAGAAACGCCTGTTGAAATCGGATGCACGGGGCCGCAAGCCTAACAAAACAGTGCAACGTAAATCACAGTATGATGGCAGCACAACCTATTCGAAAAACGTATGGCGCTCATCCTGAGGAGACCCGCCAGGCAGCGATAGCGCCGGGCCCCACGCCTCGAAGGGGCCCACCCTTGACTACTGGTGGTCACCCACCCATGTGTCGTGGAGTCAAGGCACATGGCTATGGGGAAACGACTATTGGCCAAAACCTCAAGACCCTCAGAATATTACAGTGGAATGCGGAGGGAGTCATTAACAAAAAACTTTCCCTAACACATCACCTGCATGAAGGTAAGATTGACGTGGCATGTATCCAGGAAACGCACCTCAACAAAAACCATAAATTCTCAATCAGAGGATACCAGACTTTCCGTCTAGATAGAGAAGGCCACAAAGGAGGGGTCCTGATACTGACCAGAAACAGCATACCGAGTAGCGCGGTACCTGTCAATCACACCGGACAAGCAGAAATTGTAGGAGTTGACATAATGGCTCAAGAGACGAAGCTCCGCATTTTCAATCTGTACGGACCACCAAACAGAGACCTATCGCTCTCGAGTATGGAGGTCAGAGACTCCAACTGCATAGTGGTTGGAGAATTCAACAGCCACTCGGAGAGATGGGGATACTCTGACACAGACAGCAGAGGTGACGAAGTGGAAGATTGGGAGATAGATGCAAATCTCTCCCTAATCAATAGGCCGGAGGACAGCCCTAGCTTCTATTCAAGAACATGGCATACCACCTCGACTCCAGATTTGGCCTTCTCCACACAGGACATACACTATAAAATAGACCGCCAGGTGCTAAACCAACTGGCAGGTAGCGACCACAGGCCGATCAGGCTAACCATTGACATGGAAGTAGGCCCACAGGAAACAAAACCGCTCCCACGTTGGAATTACAAACGAGCCGACTGGGACAGATTTGCAATCCTGACAGATGGGCTGTGTGAAACCATCAACACACGAAACACCAAAATGAAGCCCATGGTAGAGAGCCTAAGCAAGGCAATAATGCAAGCCGCCACTGAAACCATCCCAAGAGGAGCTAGGAAAAACTATAAGCCCTACTGGAATGATGAGTTACAGAAAGTGGAAGATGCGGTAACAAATGCTAGGAACATGGCAGAACGAGAAAAATCCGTGGAGGCAAACATCGCCCTCAAAGCCGCCGCGGCGAAGTACAAACACACTCTCAAGCAAACAGCAAGAGAAAGCTGGAAAAATAAAACGGAAAGTTTAAACCTGGACAAAGAAGGGAACAAGCTATGGAAGCTAGTCAGAGCCATGAACGACGAAACCCCGTCAAATAAACAAATTACTATCAAGCAAGGCGAGAACTTGATCACAGGTAAAAAAGCCGCAAACGCCTTTGTCGATCACTATGCCAGAGCAAACCACATCGAGGTCCCTGCAGATAAGCATACAGACATTAGCGAAGAGCTAAAGGGGCACGAAAACATAAATACGGCTCCTGAAGAGCACATGATGGCCAAACTAACAATGCGCGAAATGGAAGAGGCTATGAGAACACTAAAGAGAAGGAAATCTCCCGGAAAAGACGGGATAACAAACGAAATGCTGATGGGGCTGGGCCAAACAGCGAAGAAAAAACTACTATCAGTCCTGAACCAAAGCTGGAAAATGGGTATTGTACCCCAGGCATGGAAAGATGCAATACTGGTACCAGTACCAAAAACAGGAAAGGACAAAACAGATCCGAATGGATACAGGCCCATAAGCCTACTGAGCTGTGTCGGCAAGCTGATGGAACGGATGATAAACACCAGACTGATGTGGCATCTGGAAGAAAAACGAATACTAATTCCACAGCAAGCCGGCTTTAGACAGCACAGATCCACTGAGGACCAGGTCATCCTCATAGCCCAGGAGATAGAAGATGCCTACCAGGCACAGAAACACACAGTAGCTGTTTGGGTGGATCTGGAAAAGGCATTTGACAAAGTCTGGAAGGATGGACTTAGAGTCAAGCTAAGAAGAAGTGATGTTTGTGGGAAGATGTACAAGTGGATCAACCACTACCTCAAACAAAGAACGGCCAGAGTCCAAGTACAAGGGCAGATGAGCAAAAAGGTGACACTCGAGCAGGGAGTACCCCAAGGGGGAGTACTGTCACCCACACTCTTCCTGGTATATATAAACGATATTACAGAGAATATACCAAGAAGAGTCCATAGCTCAATGTTTGCAGACGATCTGGCTATGTGGACCTCTGAAAAGAATCTCACCATAGCAAGAAATCGGATGCAAACGGCCCTAACATCGCTGGAAGAGTGGGCGAACTCATGGCTGGTCAAAATAAACGAGGAGAAAACCACGTGCACAATATTCTCGCTCTCATTAAAACCCCAAAGTACCAAATTAAGCCTAAATGGCAAAATCCTGCAGCCAAACGACAACCCAACCTATCTGGGAGTCACATTTGATCGGCGCATGACATGGAAAAGTCAGATTGAGAGAAACCGAATGAAAGCCAGAGAAAGAATGGCGATCATGAGGAAACTTGCTGGCACAAGCTGGGGAGCAGACGAAGGCATACTAAAGAAACTGTACACTGGAAGAGTGAGACCAGTTCTCGAGTATGGCATCGCGGCATGGACAACAGCAGCGAAGGCGAACTTCGATAAAGTTAACAAACTTCAA
Source organism: Ariolimax columbianus (assembly GCA_036924085.1). Classification (NCBI taxonomy): domain Eukaryota; kingdom Metazoa; phylum Mollusca; class Gastropoda; order Stylommatophora; family Arionidae; genus Ariolimax; species Ariolimax columbianus. Next base: position 24,128,837 of record JAVGWX010000002.1, read on the forward strand.
AACCAAGCCAAGAGAATCATAACTGGTGGCATGAAGTCAACGCCAATTGTAGAACTTGAAAAGATTACAAAACTGCAATCCATGACCGACAGAAGAGACTGCAGAGCCCAGCTGCAGTCAGAGAAACTCCGAAGACTGACGGACCATCCAATGTACCAGAGGCTAAACAATTTGGGAACTGGGAAACTAAAGCGAAGAAACTTTGCAGAAATAGCCAAAGCAAAGATGCACGAAGATCCCATAAACGCACTAACAACACCAAAACCCATCACTACTGTACGAAAACCTACTTGGAGGCAGGATATATTTCCAGAGGTGGTAGAAAATATACCAGGTATTGCAAACAAAAACTGCCAGACCGAAAAAGAAAGGAGAGACACTACCCTAAGCTTCATAACGAAAAGCTACCCAAGCATGGACTGGACCCATGCATACACCGACGGTTCTGTAACAAACACTACACAGAACGGAGGGGCAGGAGCATTCCTGAACCTACCAAATGGCAGAAAAATAACACTGTCATTCGCTACTGGTAAGTACACGAGCAATTTCAGAGCAGAGGCAGAGGCACTGAGGGCGGCAGTGGAAGAAATGGTAACACACAGTGAAAATGAGAGCCATATAGTCCTGCTGACAGATGCTCTCGAAGTAGTCACAGCGCTAAAAAGCCAGAAAAACACTGAGCTTAATGACTTAAGAGCAGCACTCTGCAAACTGTGCCAACAGTCCGCACCAAAAAGGGTAGTGGTACAGTGGGTTCCGTCACACTGCAACATCCAAGGCAACGAGGAGGCAGACAGACTGGCAAAAGAAGGTGCAAGGCTACCACAAATAGATACCAGTATGACGTACGAAGAGTCAAAACGGCTTATCAAAGCCAGGTACATGTCCAAATGGGAAACCGAACATACTGGTTACACCAAAAACGATGCCTATTACCAGTTGAACCGAAGAGAGCAGGTCGTTGTCTTCAGACTTCGCACTGGCCACAACAGACTGAGGTACCACCTCTTCAACAAATTGAAGATAGGGTGTACCGACGAATGCCAGTGCGGTACTGGTAAAATGACCACTGAACATCTGCTGCAGAACTGCCCGACATACGAGGATCAGAGAGAGCAGATGTGGCCATTGCCAGTGGAACTGCAAGACAAGCTCTATGGTAGTGGCGAGAGTCTCAGGATGACCGCCGCTTTTTTCGAGAAAATAATGGTTACTGTCTGACTGTGTACGCAGAAGAAGAAGAAGAAACCCCAAAGTACCAAATTAAGTCTAAATGGCAAATTCCTGCAGCCAAACGACAACCCAACCTATCTGGGAGTCACATTTGATCGGCGCATGACATGGAAAAGTCAGATTGAGAGAAACCGAATGAAAGCCAGAGAAAGAATGGCGATCATGAGGAAACTTGCTGGCACAAGCTGGGGAGCAGACGAAGGCATACTAAAGAAACTGTACACTGGAAGAGTGAGACCAGTTCTCGAGTATGGCATCGCGGCATGGACAACAGCAGCGAAGGCGAACTTCGATAAAGTTAACAAACTTCAAAACCAAGCCATGAGAATCATAACAGGTGGCATGAAGTCAACGCCAATTGTAGAACTTGAAAAGATTACAAAACTGCAATCCATGACCGACAGAAGAGACTGCAGAGCCCAGCTGCAGTCAGAGAAACTCCGAAGACTGACGGACCATCCAATGTACCAGAGGCTAAACAATTTGGGAACTGGGAAACTAAAGCGGAGAAACTTTGCAGAAATAGCCAAAGCAAAGATGCACGAAGATCCCATAAACGCACTAACACCAAAACCCATCACTACTGTACGAAAACCTACTTGGAGGCAGGATATATTTCCAGAGGTGGTAGAAAATATACCAGGTATTGCAAACAAAAACTGCCAGACCGAAAAAGAAAGGAGAGACACTACCCTAAGCTTCATAACGAAAAGCTACCCAAGCATGGACTGGACCCATGCATACACAGACGGTTCTGTAACAAACACTACACAGAACGGAGGGGCAGGAGCATTCCTGAACCTACCAAATGGCAGAAAAATAACACTGTCATTCGCTACTGGTAAGTACACAAGCAATTTCAGAGCGGAGGCAGAGGCACTGAGGGCGGCAGTGGAAGAAATGGCAACACACAGTGAAAATGAGAGCCACATAGTCTTGCTGACAGATGCTCTCGCCGTAGTCACAGCGCTAAAAAGCCAGAAAAACACTGAGCTTAATGACTTAAGAGCAGCACTCTGCAAACTGTGCCAGCTGTCCGCACCAAAAAGGGTAGTGGTACAGTGGGTTCCGTCACACTGCAACATCCAAGGCAACGAGGAGGCAGACAGACTGGCAAAAGAAGGTGCAAGGCTACCACAAACAGATACCAGTATGACGTACGAAGAGTCAAAACGGCTTATCAAAGCCAGGTACATTACCAAATGGGAAACCGAACATACTGGTTACACCAAAAACGATGCCTATTACCAGTTGAACCGAAGAGAGCAGGTCGTTGTCTTCAGACTTCGCACTGGCCACAATAGACTGAGGTACCACCTATTCAACAAATTGAAGATAGGGTGTACCGACGAATGCCCGTGCGGTACTGGTAAAATGACCACTGAACATCTGCTGCAGAACTGCCCGACATACGGGGATCAGAGAGAGCAGATGTGGCCATTGCCAGTGGAACTGCAAGACAAGCTCTATGGTAGTGGCAAGAGTCTCAGGATGACCGCCGCTTTTTTCGAAAAAATAATGGTTACTGTCTGACTGTGTACGCAGAAGAAGAAGAAGAAGAATAGGGTAGAAATTGATCTCTGCCGATCTAAGTGTTTAAATATTCTGAAACGAAAAAGTTAGTTAATTAGTGCATACGAACGTTTTTATGTAGTTTATCTGTGGTGTTTCAAACTTCAGAACAACGGTCAACAGCAAATATTCTCTTAGCCTTCGGAAAGCACACACACAGAGCGATGACTATTAACAGATTATTCTACAGACCCTCGCGCTGGCAATAACTGTGTTTCCATCTAAGATCATGTATTTCTGATATTTTAAACTACTCCAAGAATCCATATCGTTTTTGATGAAACTACACTTGCACCAGGAGTTCAAATCATTGTGATGTTCCAAACAACTACTTCAGTCTACATAATTTTGACTTCACTACATCAGTCCACATACTGTTGACTTATTTGCTATCGTTCCATCAACCTATATTTTTTATTATTGTTCCAGTCTTCTCCATCAATGTATAACATTTTGACGTACGTGGTTTCATTACATCAGTACACATACTGTTGGCGTATTTCACACCATTCCATCGACCTATATCTTTATTATTATTTGCAATCTGCTCAACCAATACACGATGTGTTGATTTATGTGAAATATCTTCATTAATTCCTAAATGTCGGACTTATGCCACATCATCAAATAGCGACTTTATTACTTTTATCACCTCACTCCATCAAAACATGTAGTTCGGACATATTTGTCACCATTCCTTCAAACTGTATACATATTACATGTGTCACGCACTTCGTCAACTTAAACATATCAGAAATGTGCAACATTATTACATCAACCCGAATATGTATAATATGTGTCACATTACTCAATTGAGCAATATATTTCTTATGGTGTTACATCAACTAATAAACGATACATTTATGATATGTATTCCATCATTCTATTAAACTATATATTTATGTAATCGCAGTCTAGTTCCCCGGTGTAGATGCTCTTCCCGCTGTAGTTCACAAAGCACGCTGTTCTATCATGCGGCTGACATATCAAATCCGTTGAATTTGGGATGCCCTTCCTCAGGACCTAAATGATGCCTCCATTGTCCATTTACACAGGTAAAGGTCAGTTGTAACTCCTGCGATAACCACAGAGAAGTCTCTCTACTGTTAATCGCCGGCAAAATGATGGCCAATTCCTGCTCAACCACCTAACCAGTCATCTTGAGTAGGACCTACTCCAGAGGTTGATTGTGGTTTTCTAACTGGTCGTAAGATGGTCGACGTCATATGTGCAGCACATCAACTCTAGACGAAATTTCAGGAACATCATAGTGGCCTATATACAGGTTCTGTCCGCCTGTTACCACAATCAACAGGAAAGGTCTCTGGGAAATCATTGAGAAATATTGTTGTCCTGGACAAACATTGCGGTTGTCCTCTAGCTCATCGATGGCCTTGTGGCTCGAGTACTGCACGAAAGAGAATTGTCTGCATCCTACCCAGTCACTAATGGGGTTAAAGTTGGATGTCTGACACTCTATAGCAGCAATATTCTCTGATGATGTACATGGCACTGCTACTGTCATACATATCAAGTACAGGACGCAAGGTCATCTACTCAATTCGAGACCCTTGAAGTTTTACACTAAAGCGAATGAAGCCATCAACTTGAATCTCCTGTTTGCTGAAGACTGCGCATTTAACACTTACTCAGAACAAAATATGCAGTCTGATAAAAATACATTTTCGACGGCGTGGAGCAATTTTTCATCTCACAATAGTCAAATTGTTTCCACGTGAGCTGTCTTCGCAGGCAGATTATGATCAAGTGGTGGGCCAAAGTTCTTAACTTTGAAATTCTTAGCAAGTCAAACATGTTGGCAATCTATACGCATCTGCAAAAAGTCCAGATAAGATGGATAGGACATGTTGTTCGCATGCCCGATGAGCGCGTTTCCAAACAGCTGCTAAATGTGAGCTCAGAACAGGTAAGCGCCCATCTGGGGGACAGAAGAAACGCTACAGAGAATCCTTAACATGTATGTGAAAAGTTTCAACATTGATGTCAGATCCTGGTAGACGCTTGTGCACAACCGTGTCACCTTGTGCGACAGCATCACACAAGGTGCTCAGAATGCACAGCGAAAAATCATCTCTGAGGCTCAGAGAAAGTGAGCCGCCCCAAAAAAATACAGAACGCACAACGACCCCACAGCCGACTCTCGCATGTGGGCCCAGGGTGTAGAAGGGGTTGCTGTACCAGTATTGGATTGGACAGTCATATGAGATCACATTTTGCAGCACAAGTCAGATGCTTTCTTCATCTTTGCTTGCAATCTGCAACTATTATTATAGCACTCAAATGTCTATTCAGTCATAGCTTATGTCTAATGCAGATGACACAGCTGCAAAAGCTATATTTAAGACCTGTCATATTACTCTACCCAACAGAATATTTATAACATATTTGATATCATTACATCAAACTCTATATATATTAGCTATGTCACAATCCTCCACAACACCAAATATTTATTAACGCTGACACATCACTCCATCAGGCCGTACATTTCTGACCTCTGCAAACCATAGCTATTAACAAAAACAATCAGCCCATATGTGTGTGTGGTGTTTGAGTGTACATGCTGTGTGTTTTTGGCTTGTACGTATTTTGTCTGCTGTGTGTGAACGCCTGTGTGTAGGAGAGGAAGGGGATTATATTTATTGACAGCCAACTGAGTTTAAAATTAAGCCGTAGAAACATAATCTCCGACAAATGATATGATACAGTTATTATAAAAGTAACTCGTTTATCAAAGGACTCAAAGCAAAGAAGCCTAGTAATTGCAGATAGCTAGTCTAGTACATGTCTTTATTTCGTGTATTGTCTATGTTCATGTCCAATTTTCAGCAGATTGTTAATTTTCTTTGACGTGTATCGTGCATGTTTTCTGAAAAGTGCAGTTGTTTTGTGCTATCCATATTAGGTTGATCTTCAGGTACACCCCCTCTCCCACCAACATTCCCCGATCCAACAAAGGTATTATCAATATGATATTGCATTCTATCCCATAATATTTGAAACAGACTGTCGCCACGAAACAACAACGTGATATGATCTATAATATATACGCATATAGATCCAAAGCATTCACAATGTAACGTTCTTGATGTCATACCGTCGACTCATTGGCTAGAACCAATTACTTCTAATATTGAAAGTTATTTTGTCAAATTGTCTTGCCTTTAATACCGGATCTGTATAGTTTTCCTGTTTCTGTTTTTACTATATATCTGACTTTTCTGTCCGATTTTGTCAAAGGTTACAACAGTGAATATATCTTCACGATTTAGTGCAGTTAAGTTGCAGGCCATCAAGTAAGCGACACCGATTATATAAAGTATATGGATGCATTAATTGGTTTTACCAGATGATGTTCAAGTTATCTGTCGGCATGTCAGAAAATCGCGAACCATGACCAACAGCAAAGCAAAAATGTGTGGTCAGGAACGAAACTGTTTCAAATACTTCAAACTATGGAAACATAGATGATCGACGTCTACTTCCATCTTAAGGGAAAACAGATGATTGACGTCTACTTCCATCTTAAGGGGAAAGAGATAGACAACGTCTACTTCCATCTTAAGAGAAAATAGATGACCAACGTCTACTTCCATCTTAAGGGAAAAGAGATGGCCAACGTATACTTCCATCTTAAGGGAAAAGAAATGGTCAACGCATACTTCCATCTTCAGGAAAAAATGTATGATTAAAGTTCACTTTCGTGTACGGAAAAAGAGCTGTTTGACGTCTATTTCCATGAAAAGTGAAAGACCATGGTGAGGTATATTCCATCTTAAGTAAATGGAAATTGGTGAAGCATACTTCCCCCTAAGGAAAAAAAGATTGTTCAAGCATACTTTCATCTTAAGAAAATCGAATTGGTTGAAGAGCTAACAACATCTATACAAGAAATCAGAAAAAGTTACACAATCAACTACTTCCATCCAATATAGTTGAGCTGGCAGAAACATAATTAACACACAGGACAATAATTTGCCTGAAGCATGAACTACTTACAGTCACGGAAACTGACCAAGTTGTAGAGTCAACTACTTAGGTCCCGTTAAACTGGATTAGCAAACACATACTTACATCCAAGGAAATTGACTTAGCAGACAAATACTTACATCCAAGGAAATTTACTTAGCAGACAAATACTTACATCCAAATAAACTGACTTAGCAGACAAATACTTACATCCAAATAAACTGACTTAGCAGACAAATACTTACATCCAAGGAAATTGACTTAGCAGACAAATACTTACATACAAATAAACTGACTTAGCAGACAAATACTTACATCCAAATAAACTGACTTAGCAGACAAATACTTACATCCAAGGAAATTGACTTAGCAGACAAATACTTACATACAAATAAACTGACTTAGCAGACAAATACTTACATCCAAGGAAACTGGGTTAGCTAACAAGTACTTAGATCCAAGGAAACTGGGTTAGCTAACAAGTACTTAGATCCAGGGAAACTTGGTTAGCTAACAAGTACTTAGATCCAAGGAAACTGGGTTAGCTAACAAGTACTTAGATCCAAGGAAACTGGGTTAGCTAACAAGTACTTACATCCATGGAAACTGAGCTGGCTGAAGAAACAACTACTTACATTAAAGAAAACTTGTCTTATGCACTTGTGCTATGAGGGGACGTGAGGAGCCGTAGGTTTTTTGTCCAGTGCTAGATGCGTTGCTTAAGTAGTCGTCATCCCATGAATATTTCCTATCAATTTAGTTCTCGGTCTGCGGAAACCAGAACACCTTCCCTTTAGGCGCACAGGGGTAGTTGGCCAGGTTGCATTCTCATTAAGAGTTCGAACCACTTGATACTCTAATCATTTATATATTCAGTGCCGGGTCTTGCTTCAACAAAGTTTCGCATCTCTTCATTGCGCATTCAATATCACCTAGTTTTGTTGATGGTTTTCCGGATGCATCTCAAATGTTGTAATCTTTCTACCCAGAAATTTTGTTAAAGTCCACGTTTGGCACTGGTAACAGAACGCTGGCGTGAATATGCTGTCGATCAGCATTTTTTAATATTTTTTTTAATTTGTGGACATGTTTATTGGAGTGTGTTTCAATTATGGTGACAGCTGGTATGCACGTGCATTTGCTTTTTGGCACCTGATCTTAGCGTGTCTGTCTGAACTTACATCATGTGTGAAAACACTGTCCAAGTTCTTGAATAGCTGTACACAAACAAAGGCCCTCAATAAATTCGTCTGACCAAATAGTGAACGGGTGCTGGAAATAGATCATCTGAAGACAGGTCAGTTTTACCCTACAAATGACAGGGCGTTGCTACGGAAAACCAGCTCAAATCGAGAGGAGCCGCAGACACTTTGGTTCACGTACCAGGCTGATAAGCCAAGGGCGCGAGGCTACCATGTGGGGGATTACGGCCGAACCCTTGTAAGCCGCAATCCCGCCCAAAATCTTAGCACCACTGCAATGGGAGGCTCCTACATGCTCGGGACCTGGGGCTTGCGCCCCAGCCCTATCAGGTAGAGCCACAGTAAGAGGCCCTTGCCGTCCGCCAATCAAAGCGGGCGGACAACTGCTTGATACTCACCTTATACGGCGATGGGGTGCGAAACCACCAACCAAAGACTTAGTACCTGGTCGGGGTGTCGAAAACAGTAGAGCAGCTACCTCACTGTGAACTGTCAAGACTCAACCACTGACCATGAGAGTTGTCCGCACACCAGGCGAACAACATCTCTGTGACATTACAAGGCTTGTCCTATGGCTAAATGCACTCCGGCTACGATATCTACCTCTGTACGTTATCAGCCATATAACTATCATGCTGGACGCAGAAGAGATGCACACCAGCGGACATTGCACACCTGCCCCACTGTGTCAACACCCCAGGTGGCGGGGAATGCTAGGCGTACCATCCCTGCATAGAAGCCAAGAAAATAAAAGGAAAAAGAGATACCCCACTCACATGCAAATGCTACGTTTCTGGCAGGACGTGACGATCTTGGGATACAGACACACTGGACTGCCTCTCTTCCGGGTAAACCAGTCCATCTCATATATCATCTCACATATCATCATTGCACCCTATAGACACGAGTAGTGAAGACTCGATAGTCTAGTAAGACAACTTCCATAAGAGAGACAACTCTGATCATAAACAACTGCTGCCTTGCAGATAGGCTGGGGACAGCCAAAGGCTAAGGAGGGCATCCCTACAGAAACGCCTGTTGAAATCGGATGCACGGGGCCGCAAGCCTAACAAAACAGTGCAACGTAAATCGCAGTATGATGGCAGTACAACCTATCAGAAAAACGCATGGCGCTCATCCTGCGGAGTCCCGCCAGGCAGCGATAGTGCCGGGCCTCACGCCTCGAAGGGGCCCACCCTTGACTACTGGTGGTCACCCACCCATGTGTCGTGGAGTCAAGGCACATGGCTATGGGGCAACTTCTATTGGCCAAAACCTCAAGACCCTCAAAATACTACAGTGGAATGCGGAGGGAGTCATTAACAAAAAACTTTCCCTAACACACCACCTGCATGAAGGTAAGATTGACGTGGCATGTATCCAGGAAACGCACCTCAACAATAACCATAAATTCTCAATCAGAGGATACCAGACCTTCCGTCTAGATAGAGAAGGCCACAAAGGAGGGGTCCTGATACTGACCAGAAACTGCATACCGAGTAGCGCGGTATCTGTCAATCACACCGGACAAGCAGAAATTGTAGGAGTTGACATAATGGCTAAAGAGACGAAGCTCCGCATTTTCAATCTGTACGGACCACCAAATAGAGACCTATCGCTCTCGAGTATGGAGGTCAGAGACTCCAACTGCATAGTAGTTGGAGATTTCAACAGCCACTCGGAGATGGGGATACTCTGACACAGACAGCAGAGGTGACGAAGTGGAAGATTGGGAGATAGATGCAAATCTCTCCCTAATCAATAGGCCGGAGGATAGCCCTAGCTTCTATTCAAGAACATGGCATACCACCTCGACTCCAGATTTGGCCTTATCCACACAGGACATACACCATAAAGTAGACCGCCAGGTGCTAAACCAACTGGCAGGTAGCGACCACAGGCCGATCAGACTAACCATTGACATGGAAGTAGGCCCACAGGAAACAAAACCGCTCCCACGTTGGAATTACAAACGAGCCGACTTGGACAGATTTGCAATCCTGACAGATGGGCTGTGTGAAACCATCAACACACGAAACACAAAAATGAAGCCCATGGTAGAGAGCCTAAGCAAGGCAATAATGCAAGCCGCCACTGAAACCATCCCAAGAGGAGCTAGGAAAAACTATAAGCCCTACTGGAATGATGAGTTGCAGAAAGTGGAAGATGCAGTAACAAATGCTAGGAACATGGCAGAGCGAGAAAAATCCATGGAGGCAAACATCGCCCTCAAAGCCGCCGCGGCGAAGTACAAACACACGCTCAGGCAAACAGCAAGAGAAAGCTGGAAAAATAAAACGGAAAGTCTAAACCTGGACAAAGACGGGAACAAGCTATGGAAGCTAGTCAGAGCCATGAACGACGAAACCCCGTCAAATAAACAAATTACTATCAAGCAGGGCGAGAACTTGATCACAGGTAAGAAAGCCGCAAACGCCTTTGTTGATCACTATGCCAGAGCAAACCACATCGAGGTCCCTGCAGATAAGCATACAGACATTAGCGAAGAGCTAAAGGGACACGAAAACATAAATACGGCTCCTGAAGAGCACATGATGGCCAAACTAACAATGCGCGAAATGGAAGAGGCTATAAGAACACTAAAGAAAAGGAAATCTCCCGGAAAAGACGGGATAACAAACGAAATGCTGATGGGGCTGGGCCAAACAGCGAAGAAGAAACTGCTATCGGTCCTAAACCAAAGCTGGAAAAGGGGAATTGTACCACAGGCATGGAAAGATGCAATACTGGTACCAACACCAAAAACAGGAAAGGACAAAACAGATCCAAATGGATACAGGCCCATAAGCCTACTGCGCTGTGTCGGCAAGCTGATGGAACGGATGATAAACACCAGACTGATGTGGCATCTGGAAGAAAAACGAATACTAATTCCACAGCAAGCCGGCTTTAGACAGCACAGATCCACTGAGGACCAGGTCATCATCATAGCCCAGGAGATAGAAGATGCCTACCAGGCACAGAAACACACAGTAGCTGTTTGGGTGGATCTGGAAAAGGCATTTGACAAAGTCTGGAAGGATGGACTTAGAGTCAAGCTAAGAAGAAGTGATGTCTGTGGGAAGATGTACAAGTGGATCAACCACTACCTCAAACAAAGAACGGCCAGAGTCCAAGTACAAGGGCAGATGAGCAAAAAGGTGACACTCGAGCAGGGAGTACCCCAAAGGGGAGTATTGTCACCCACACTCTTCCTGGTATATATAAACGATATTACAGAGAATATACCAAGAAGAGTCCATAGCTCAATGTTTGCAGACGATCTGGCTATGTGGACCTCTGAAAAGAATCTCACCATAGCAAGAAATCGGATGCAGACGGCCCTAACATCGCTGGAAGAGTGGGCGAACTTATGGCTGGTCAAAATAAACAAGGAGAAAACCACATGCACAATATTCTCGCTTTCATTAAAACCCCAAAGTACCAAATTAAGTCTAAATGGCAAAATCCTGCAGCCAAACGACAACCCAAACTATCTGGGAGTCACATTTGATCGGCGCATGACATGGAAAAGTCAGATTGAGAGAAACCGAATGAAAGCCAGAGAAAGAATGGCAATCATGAGGAAACTTGCTGGCACAAGCTGGGGAGCAGACGAAGGCATACTAAAGAAACTGTACCCTGGAAGAGTGAGACCAGTTCTCGAGTATTCGAGTATGGCATTGCGGCATGGACAACAGCAGCAAAGGCGAACTTCGATAAAGTTAGCAAACTTCAAAACCAAGCCATGAGAGTTATGACAGGAGGCATAAAGTCAACGCCAATTGTAGAACTTGAAAAGATTACAAAACTGCAATCCATGACCGATAGAAGAGACTGCAGAGCCCAGCTGCAGTCAGAGAAACTCCGAAGACTGACTGACCATCCAATGCACCAGAGACTAAACAATTTGGGAAATGGGAAACTAAAGCGGAGAAACTTTGCAGAAATAGCCAAAGCAAAGATGCACGAAGATCCCAAAAACGCACTAACAACACCAAAACCCATCACTACTGTACGAAAACCTACCTGGAGGCAAGATATATTTCCAGAGGTGGTAGAAAATATAACAGGTATTGCAAACAAAAACTGCCAGACTGAAAAAGAAAGGAGAGATACTACCCTAAGCTTCATAACGAAAAGCTACCCAAGCATGGACTGGACCCATGCATACACCGACGGTTCTGTAACAAACACTACACAGAACGGAGGGGCAGGAGCATTCCTGAACCTACCAAATGGCAGAAAAATAACACTCTCATTCGCTACTACTAAGTACACAAGCAATTTCAGAGCGGAGGCAGAGGCACTGAGGGCGGCAGTGGAAGAAATGGTGACACACAGTGAAAATGAGAGCCATATAGTCCTGCTGACAGATGCTCTCGCCGTAGTCACAGCGCTAAAAAGCCAGAAAAACACTGAGCTTAATGACTTAAGAGCAGCACTCTGCAAACTGTGCCAGCAGTCCGCACCAAAAAGGGTAGTGGTACAGTGGGTTCCGTCACACTGCAACATCCAAGGCAACGAGGAGGCAGACAGACTGGCAAAAGAAGGTGCAAGACTACCACAAACAGATACCAGTATGACGTACGAAGAGTCAAAACGGCTTATCAAAGCCAGGTACATGACCAAATGGGAAACCGAACATACTGGTTACACCAAAAACGATGCCTATTACCAGTTGAACCGAAGAGAGCAGGTCGTTGTCTTCAGACTTCGCACTGGCCACAACAGACTGAGGTACCACCAATTCAACAAATTGAAGATAGGGTGTACCGACGAATGCCCGTGCGGTACTGGTAAAATGACCGCTGAACATCTGCTGCAGAACTGCCCGACATACGAGGATCAGAGAGAGCAAATGTGGCCATTACCAGTGGAACTGCAAGACAAGCTCTATGGCAGTGGCGAGAGCCTCAGGATGACCGCCGCTTTTTTCGAAAAAAATAATGGTTACTGTCTGACTGTGTACGCAGAAGAAGAAGAAGAAGAATAGCTGTACTTGTCTAATCTTAGTCCCGTTTACCATAATGTTCATGTTTTCATGCGATCTGCTTATCTGTATAGCTTCTGTTTTGGATGTGTTAATTTTCATACTGTATCTTTCGTACACAGAGGAGCGCAATCACATGTAGCCGCAGATCATCTTCACTCTCGTATAGTAGAAATTTATCATTTGCAAAAAATAGTGCATTTAGACAACCAGCCTCTGTCCTTTCTTCTTCGGCATTTCTTGGTAGATGCTCTCTGTTGGGGTCAATAGTTATTCTATCCGTCCAAATGAATGAAAAGTAGTGGCGACAACCCACACTATTGTCTCACCCCGGTTTTTATCTCCATTGTTTCGGGCAGACCATCTGCTGTTCTCGCCACCCTCGGTAGTGCTCTAATATTCTTTAATTACTGAACTTGTACTTCGCAGTCGTCTAGGATGACCCAAATTTTAGTTCTATCTATTCTGTCAGAAGCATTTTCTATATCTACGAAAAAAACAAGTTTCTGATCGTATTCGATGTTTGTATCGCAAAGTTGTCTGAGTGTTAATAAAGCGTCTGTGCAGATCCTACCCCGTCGGAAACTGATTTTAGCCTCACTCAGCTGAAGTTCGAGAATCGGTCGAATTCTCTGTTCCAGAATGTTCGTGTAGTTTCCATGTTTTGCTAAGTAGTGATTTCGCCATGTAACAGCCCGTGTGGTTCTCCGTCGCTGGTAAGGTGGCTGATCTTTAATAGGGCTGGCAGCTTCCATCCGCCTAGTCCCAGCTGTGGAACAAAAGCTTTCTCACTCGCGTTTTGGGAGTGTGCTTTCTGTTGATTTTCAGCTATATCCCTCGTTCTCTTGAGACGAGGTACCTGGTATCTCTTGTACACCTTGGTATTCTTGACATGGACAGTTTAAAGACAGTATACGTGACAGCTCTTTATGTGTCTCCGTTACACCTTTTTATCATTTCCAGCAAGCTCACCGTGCGAAACAATGGAATCCACAGATACGGTTGCCATTAACTGAATATGATCAGTTTGTGTTGTCATTTCCAGCAGACCCGAGTGCCAGAGCTTTGGAATCCACAACTGCTTTGGCCACCAACTAATCTTAATCAATGTCTTATATTCGCTGTGGTCATTTCACTGTCCCTCGTATCAGGCAGTAGAGTGCAATACCTTCGAAACGCACAGTGGAAAACCTCCCGGCTAGCTCTGCCTGTATTGCCTAATGTTTCGCAGCTCGCAGCTGGTGTCACCGCTCAGTCTGCACTATGTGTCAATATGTCAAGTTTCCCATTTCTGGACCCCCTACCAGCTTCCCGTGTTCTATGGACACTACCGCATGGATGGTCATAAACCTCTACCAGCTTCTTGTGACAGCTAGTCACAAAATCGTAGGCTCTTACCAAACTCTTACCAAATTACAAGTGTCCCGTAGATACTACAGGATGGACGGATCTAATCCCCCCCCCCTCCCCGAATTATTGCTACGCAACTGTCTTAGATCCCTCTGAATCACAACTCACCCACCACCGAAACAACCGTCTTACTCGTGTCTTGAGAACCATCGCATCAAACTGTGGATAATAACTCAAGTAAAATTTACCATCTAACCTGCCTACGACCTGACAGTTAGACGATTAAAATCACCGCAGGCTATATTAAAAGAAAAAATGCCCAATTTAACTAATGTCTGACTGAACTCTCCGACAGGAAAAGTCTTTCTCACCTGTTTGCCTATTGTTCAGCTAAAACTAGCTTCCACTTTTCTGAGTACCGCTATTCACTACAGTGACTAAGTTTAATCGAGGACTACTACCATTGAATTCCACTTCTGTCACGTGATTGACAATGACACTATCACATCCCGGCAGTTATCGCAATCTTTTTTGTTGGCTTTGCTTTTTTCCAGATTGACACTATGACAGCTTTCTGCTAGTCTTCATGTACTCTTTTTTGCTCCAACGGCGCTGAGAATATTTTATGTAACAATTTTACTCATATGAATCCACATGCTTTAATTGCCTCGCAGGTTATTTCGTATGCTCCATCATCTTTACGGTTTTGGCTACCTTTTACAACTTCCTCAATCTCCTTGATTAATATTCCGGGCTATGTTTCTTTCTCCGTTGAGGCTCGTATGTGTAAAGTGCACCTGCGTATCATTTAGATTTGCGTTTGTATATAGGCATTTGAGTTAGAGCTTCAGGGAGACGAGTTGGTGTCCATAGAGATGTTAGGGAACACTCTTGGTAGGTTTATTTCTTGTATCTGTCTCCCATTTATTAGAATGTAGTTTTTTGGAGATGATATGTCTGTATTATCGGTACAATGTTTGAATATGGCTTTTCTGGTGTTCAAGGCATAGGCTGATGTGGATCCCCATTAATATTGCGCTTTGGTGTGCAATCAATAAACGCGCCAAGATGTCTCATTTGACGATTCTTGCCTCACTTTGCTGTTGAAATCACCCGTCACGGTCAACTGGTTCTGCTTTTTCACCCTATTTAAAACATCAGACAGTTACTCGAAGAACGTCCTTCTATCTCCCTCGCTGTCCTTACACGGGGCATTCATTTGGATCACGATTGTCGATTTCGTCTGGTCTGTTTGCGACTATTGTACATCCAAGGAAACTGAACTGGTTAATTGATCAGCTACATCTACATCCAAGGAAACTGAGTTGGTTAATTAATCTGCTACTTACATCCAAGGAAATTGAAATGATTAAAAAAATTGACTGCTTATATTGACAACTTTTTGTACGCCCAAAAGATTTCAATGTATCCCTAGAGTGCTAGCCCCTTACATAATGTGAGGAAGCCATCTGACAGACATGTAACAGATGATGTAGAATAGCAGTGATCTGTCTGGGGCAGATCGTCATTGAAAGTTAAGTTCCCAGAGATCTGACTGAAGATTTGCACTAGAAGACATTGGAAGCAGAACAATGAGCATTATGAGAATAAACAACATATTCCTTCATATCCTTTTATCCTCCAATTCTTGGCTGAGGACAATGGGTGACCCGCCTTATGGAGCTTTTCAGAGCAGCAATAAACGCTCCCTATTATACTCCGTCTGCATCAATCTTCGTTCGGCTTCTGTTCTGATTGATTTATAATTCTAAACAATTGCAGCTTAAATAATCCACTAGAATAACCTCTCTGTTTATTTGTTTCATTCCATCCGTTCAATTATGTTTTATGTCCTTTTACATTAGATTTTAGGTTTGTATGGCATAGAAAAAAAACAAATTATCCTTCCCCCCCCCCCCCCCTTTTTCCCAAATCTTCCTATGCAAAAAATATATGTTATATGCATTTTATATAGTTTACCAATAGTGCAGAGAGAATGTTGATAGATTAGATGTGTTTCATTCCGGGAAAATTCATTTATTCTACTACAGCTGTGATAATACATATTTTCATTTTCTTCAATAATCAATAGTTTTTGTTGTTGTTTAAATTTGCAAATGTGCTGCGCATGAATACTTAGTAATGATGGGGAGAAGGAGAGAGATATTTTGTGGAAATAAAGTATTTGGATTATTGGGATTGGCAATTGATATGCAGGATCTGTGTTCGTGTTATGCAAGATGAATATTTATTGAATGGCTGGGCAAGGCAGTGTTAGGTGATAAAATGTACAGATAGACGTTACTAATTCACCGAGTAAATCGAGCAAGGCTTGTTTGGATCACAAATGAGTTCTTGTGGCCAGAATAATTGACAGAACTACAACCGTCAATGTGAGGTGTAGAAAGTTGCTGTTTTTGGGACTACCAACCAGTCATTTTCAAGGAATACAGCCCGTCCTTTACATGGCCAGCAAACTGTCCTTTTTGTGGCCAGCAAAGTGTCCTTTCTATGGCCAGAAAACTGTCCCTTTTGTGGCCAGCAGACTGTCCTTTTTGTGGCCAGCAAGTGTCCTTTTTGTGGCAAGCAAACTGTGCTTTTTGTGGCCCGCAGACTGTCCTTTTTGTGGCCAGCAAACTGTCCTTTTTGTGGCCAGCAGACTGTCCTTTTTGTGGTCAGCAAATTGTCCTTTTTGTGGCCAGCAGTCCTTTTTGTGATCAGCAGACTGTCCTTTTTGTGGTCAGCAAACTGTCCTTTTTGTGGCCAGCAGTCCTTTTTGTGGCCAGCAGACTGTCCTTTTTGTGGTCAGCAGACTGTCCTTTTTGTGGTCAGCAAACTGTCCTTTTTGTGGCCAGCAGACTGTCCTTTTTGTGGCCAGCAGTCCTTTTTGTGGCCAGCAGTCCTTTTTGTGGCCAGCAGTCCTTTTTGTGGTCAGCAAACTGTCCTTTTTGTGGCCAGCAGACTGTCCTTTTTGTGGCCAGCAGTCCTTTTTGTGGCCAGCAGTCCTTTTTGTGGCCAGCAGTCCTTTTTGTGGCCAGCAGTCCTTTTTGTGGTCAGCAAATTGTCCTTTTTGTGGCCAGCAGACTGTCCTTTTTGTGGCCAGCAGTCCTTTTTGTGGCCAGCAGTCCTTTTTGTGGCAAGCAAACTGTCCTTTTTGTGGCCAGCAGTCCGTTTTGTGGCCAGCAGTCCTTTTTGTGGCCAGCAGTCCTTTTTGTGGCCAGCAGTCCTTTTTGTGGCCAGCAAACTGTCCTTGTCGTGGCCAGCAGTCCTTTTTGTGGTCAGCAGTCCTGTTTGTGGCCCTCAGTCCTTTTTGTGGCCAGCAGACCTTTTTGTGGTCAGCAGACTGTCCTTTTTGTGGCCAGCAGACCTTTTTGTGGTCAGTAGACTGTCCTTTTTGTGGCCAGCAGTCCTTTTTGTGGTCAGCAGACTGTCCTTTTTGTGGCCAGCAGTCCTTTTTGTGGTCAGCAGACTGTCCTTTTTGTGGCCAGCAGTCCTTTTTGTGGCCAGCAGACCTTTTTTGTGGTCAGCAGACTGTCCTTTTTGTGGCCAGCGGAGCTTTTTTGTGGCCAGTAGACTGTCCTTTTTGTGGCCAGCAGTCCTTTTTGTGGCCAGCAGACTGTCCTTTTTGTGGCCAGCAGTCCTTTTTGTGGCCAGCAGTCCTTTTTGTGGCCAGCAGACCTTTTTTGTGGTCAGCAGACTGTCCTTTTTGTGGCCAGCGGAGCTTTTTTGTGGCCAGTAGACTGTCCTTTTTGTGGCCAGCAGTCCTTTTTGTGGCCAGCAGACTGTCCTTTTTGTGGTCAGCAGACTGTCCTTTTTGTGGCCAGCAGTCCTTTTTGTGGCCAGCAGACCTTTTTTTGTGGCCAGCAGACTGTCCTTTTTGTGGCCAGCAGACCTTTTTGTGGTCAGCAGACTGTCCTTTTTGTGGCCAGCAGACTGTCCTTTTTGTGGACAGCAGACCTTTTTGTGGCCAGCAGACTGTCTTTTTTGTGGCCAGCAGTCCTTTTTGTGGCCAGCAGACCTTTTTGTGGTCAGCAGACTGTCCTTTTTGTGGCCAGCAGACTGTCCTTTTTGTGGCCAGCAGTCCTTTTTTGTGGCCAGCAGTCCTTTTTGTGGTCAGCAGTCCTTTTTGTGGTCAGCAGACTGTCCTTTTTGTGGCTAGCAGACTGTGCTTTTTGTGGCCAGCAGTCCTTTTTGTGGCCAGCAGTCCTTTTTGTAGCCAGCAGTATTTTTTGTGGTCAGCAGACTGTCCTTTTTGTGGCCAGCAAACTGTTCTTTTTGTGGCCAGCAGTCCTTTTTGTGGTCAGCAGTCCTTTTCGTGGCCAGCAGTCCTTTTTGTGGTCAGCAGTCCTTTTTGTGGCCAGCAGTCCTTTTTGTGGTCAGCAGTCCTTTTTGTGGTCAGCAGACTGTCCTTTTTGTGGCCAGCAGTCCTTTTTGTGGCCAGCAGTCCTTTTTGTGGCCAGCAGTCCTTTTTGTGGTCAGCAGACTGTCCTATTTGTGGCCAGCAGACTGTCCTTTTTGTGGCCAGCAGACTGTCCTTTTTGTGGCCAGCAGACTGTCCTTTTTGTGGCCAGCAGTCCTTTTTGTGGCCAGCAGTCCTTTTTGTGGTCAGCAGACTGTCATTTTTGTGGTCAGCAGACTGTCCTTTTTGTGGTCAGCAGTCCTTTTTGTGTTCAGCAGTCCTTTTTGTGGTCAGCAGTCCTTTTTGTGGCCAGCAGTCCTTTTTGTGGTCAGCAGTCCTTTTTGTGGTCAGCAGTCCTTTTTGTGGTCAGCAGTCCTTTTTGTGGTCAGCAGTCCTTTTTGTGGTCAGCAGTCCTTTTTGTGGCCAGCAGTCCTTTTTGTGGCCAGCAGTCCCTTTGTGATCAGTAAACTGTCCTTTTTGTGGTCAGCAGTCCTTTTTGTGGTCAGCAGTCCTTTTTGTGGCCAGCAGTCCTTTTTGTGGCCAGCAGTCCTTTTTGTGGCCAGCAGTCCCTTTGTGGTCAGTAAACTGTCCTTTATTTAGCCAATAATTGTCCATTATATGAATAAACAGTCTTTTGTATGACTAAAAAACAATCCGTTTCTTACATTCAAATACTTCGTATATTTAGATGCTTCCTATGCTGCAAAGGTTTTTTTTTATCTCCATGTCTACTATATTCCCATGTTTCTTTCATTTCTGCGTTTCCAACATTCCAGTGTTGCTTATCTCTCCAGGTCTACTTTATTTACATATTTTATATATTCTCGTGTTTCCAATATTTCCATATTTTCTTTATCCCCGTGTTTTCAATATTCCTGTAGTTTCTACATTTCCATGTTTTCTTTATTCTTATGTTGCTTATGTACTTATTTCCTTATATTTCTATAATTCCTATATTCTCGTATTATTTGTATTATTGCATTCGTTGACATAGCGGTTGGGGTTCTTGCATCCCACTTTAAATTTTACAGCTTACGCTAATCCTACCCAGTCGTAAACGGGGTTCAGAATGGTATTTTTATGGCAGCTAGTGAGGCAGTTTGTCAGCCCTGTTTACATAAATAGAGACCTCCCACGCAGAAGTCTATAACGCCTCATCCCCTGATGCCATTATCTTCTTCTTCTGCGTAAGTTCTCAATTTCTCGCTACCACGCCCTGAACAGGGCTTTGCAAGAAGCAGGATGTAGTCCGGAGAACAGAATGCGTTGTGTCGCTAGTTTACAGCTTGACTGCGATATTTGCATCTTTCGGTCCGACACATCCGTCTTCGGCAGAGCCATTATCTTATGTTGTGTTACCCTTTTCCTGACTTGTCTTAATTGCCCTTCTTCTGCCATGGTGTTTAGAGGCCTGTTTCGCTTTGTTCTGTGATTTATTGTTTCACAGTTGGATCGAGTGCCCAACTCTCATAAGTTGTCTCTTAAGAGGTTCCAGGCAAGTTACAGTGTTACTTTCATTAAGTACTCATACGTCACGCTAGTGTTGTCTCGAATTCCCTTTTTCCTAATTTAAAGAATCTCTCAACAAGTAGCATCAAATAAAAGTACCCTAAAGATGTCCATGTTACCAAATAGCAACCTCGTTTTGTTAAGTGTTTGAGCTCTTTAACAAGAAAACCAATTATCGCAGAGTAATTGAGCTGTCGCTATGACACGTTCAGGGGCTTTGATGAGGGAATACAGATTAGTGCAACACATTGCGGAATTTTCATGACTGTTCAGATTCTAGCAAAACCAAAGAAAGATTGTAATTTAACAGTGTATGTTGCTGATGTTACTAAGAAATAACAGCAAAACAACGCACTGCTGGAAATATTTTCAGCAATTCAATTTATAATTCCTTACCCATAGAATTTTCTGCCAATTTGTAGGTAATAAACACCAAATTCAAGCTTAGTTTTACAAAATGTGTTCGATATACCTATTAGGGTTATTGACCTGTGTTTGTTTTTCGCGTCTGTTTTTGAATAGGGTACAGTTGGGTTCATGTTTGTTTAAAACGCTTCATTTCAACTTTTTTGCATGTTGCACATTCCAATTCATATATATTGTAATTTGCTTTAATTCATTGCATTTTCCTGACACTTGCTTTGATTCACTGTTTGTGAAATACTCTTCAATTCATCTTACGTGTTTGTAACAACCTTCA
The DNA here is from genome assembly GCA_036924085.1 of Ariolimax columbianus. Taxonomy (NCBI): domain Eukaryota; kingdom Metazoa; phylum Mollusca; class Gastropoda; order Stylommatophora; family Arionidae; genus Ariolimax; species Ariolimax columbianus. The sequence continues at coordinate 24,149,788 of JAVGWX010000002.1, forward strand.
TTCACCTCATATGTAATATCTTTCTTTCAGAAGCTGCGTGCCCCGACGTTGTCTGAAGCATTCTCGACTTTTCTACCACACTCATTGTTGCTGTCATGTAAATAAAGATATTTACATAGAAGACACTGCTATCGAAGAAGAAGTGTTGTTGGTGTTGGTGTTGCTGAATGCCAATAATGAGTAGATTTACTCTTTTGCGCGCCATGAAAAGGGCGTTAAGAGACGGTTTGTTGTAGCTTCCCTTGCATCCCGAGCGTGTTGATGAAGGTGGACCGGGGTTCTCCGGGCGGTTGTTTTCCTTGCTCTTTGTCTCAGTTTTTTTTATTAGATGGGGTGGCCATTTTACTTTTTTGCTGCCTTTTATTCCTTAACAACTGAATCAATATAGACGTATCAATAACTGAGATTGAATCCAGTACCTTTACAGTAAGAAGTAAACGATCTAAAAGTTACTCATTCGTTCTCTGCGTCTGGTAGTTACGTCATAATTTGTATTAGATAACGCTATAAAGCAGTGGCGCAACTACAGGGTTAAGGACCTCCTGGACAAACTGTTTGTGGTGTACATTATTGATACATGATCATCACGGCAAGAACACGCAACGTGCTTCATTTCAGCATATAATTCAATAAGGGACCATCTGTTATTTTGCGTCGGTAGCCCTATCAGGAACTATTACCCTCAGACGGACTTCTGCATCCATTAAAAAAACTGTATCTCTTCTTCTTCTTCTTCATTATTATCCTGTGTACTCGCATTCTGATGAGTTAGTGTAATGAACCCCACCGTTGATTGAAGCTCATATTTAGCTCCGTATAACTTTGAGTATTGTGTAGACCCATTTGGTCAGTGTGCCTCGTTAACTGACTAAACAGAGGACATCCTGTGAAACATGCTCTGCAGTTTTTCGTCCAGTCCACACCGTATCTTTGAAAAGTGCTCCATGTGTAACTATGAGATAGGCTGGAGCCATAATATAGTCTATATACAGTAATGAGACTCTCTGTATATCTGAAAAGTGCTCGTCTGTAGCTTTGTAATAATCTGCAGCTATCAGAAGGACTATGTACATTCAAGCGACTGATTTCTCTACCAAAAAATATGAAATAGTTTGAAGCTATCAGAAGGACTATACGCAATCCAGAGACTGTTTTCTCTACCAGTAAACAGGAAATAGCTGTGAGCACTAATAAGGACTATTTGCAGTCATGCGACTGATTGAATGTATCTCTGACAAGCGACCCGCCAATACAGCCGGCTCGTGGAGTTATGTTAAAGGCACTGTCTGTGTTCCTAAGATGGTTGTTTCTGTTGGAATTCCTTGAACATGATTGTGTATTAACCATATCCAGAAACCTCTTTACTCGTCTTTTACAAAATGACTGGCAGATTTCATGGACGGCTTCGTTGCTCTCTTTCGTCCACGTGCGTGACGAAGTAAAAAAAGACGATAGTTACAGAACAGCTGGGAACTATTTGTGTTTGTTATGGCTGGCTTGGTTTGAAGCTTTGTCCAGAAGCTGGGAACTATTTGTGTTTGTTATAGCTGGCTTGGTTTGAAGCTTTGTCCAGAAGCTGGGAACTATTTGTGATTGTTATGGCTGGCTTGGTTTGAAGCGTTGTCCAGATTCTTCCATCATCGATTTGAGAAAAAATGAAATTTCATCTAGAGATGGAATACATGTTGATTTAAATGTCTTATTCTGAGAAATTATAATCCTTCCTCATGTCTAATTCCTGAGAAATTATAATCCTTCCTCATGTCTAATTCCTGAGACATTATAAGCCCTCGTTATGTCTGATTCCTGAAAAATTCTTACTGTACTAAAAATCTACAAATTTGAAATCAATTATATTTAATCAAATTGTTCTTCAGTAATTTGAACAAGTTTTATAGTTTCATGTGAAAATTTCTCGTTAATGGTCAATAACGAGTATGATCTTCATGGGCATTGATACAAGATAGGCAGCGATGCTTCGTGGATAAATACCAACCTTTTGATTGCCTGGCAGTCCTGCAGAAGGTTTTGAAACAATTGGTTCAGGTCATCACTTGATGTATGGTTAGCTCTTGCTGATCATCCCAAGACGTCCCAGAGATACTTAATAGGATTGAGATCAGGTGAGCAAGCTGATTAGTCCATCCTGTTGGCATGTTGCTGCTTAAGAAAGTCATTAACAACACTAGCTCTGGGAGAACGAGCGGTGTGATCTTGGAGCACGGCACCATGCCCTATAGTCTGAAGTGATGGGAGTGTAAGAGGCTTAAGAATATCAACTCTGCCGATAATGTATGTCAGGTTTTTTTTCGATATGATGCAGGGCTGTTCTGCTGGTCATGCCACAGCCACCGCATACCATAATTGAGCAACCACTATAGCGATCATCCTCCCTAACTGTGGCATCTTGAGAGAGTTCTCTGTGCCGTTTCACCCATGAATCCTGCTATCGTTAAATGCCAATTGGGAACCTGGACTCATCTGTAGAGTGTACCTTGGCCCACTACTGTCATGTCCATGTCAGATGAAGCTTACAGGGACGTTTACTAACCAGATCTCAATCCCATTAAGCATATCTGGGATGTCTATGGTTGATCAGCATCCAGCAGCTGGTAACTTTGATCAACTGTTTCAAAACCAGGAGGGGCAGGCGATCTCCCAGCACACGATCAGGAGGTTGGTTTTATCTATCAGGCACTGCTGCCTAGCTTGAATCAATGATTTTATCTATCAGGCGTTGCTGTCTAGCTTGAATCAATGATTTTATCTATCAGGCGTTGCTGTCTAGCTTGAACCAATGATTTTATCTATCATGCATTGCTGCTTAGCTTGAACCAATGATTGTATCTATCAGGCATTGCTGCCTATCTTGAACCAATGCCCGTGGAGGTCGCTTACGTCACTGAAAATTAGCTAGCAATTGTTCATGAAACTGTCACACTCTGATATACTAATTACTGAAGAACAAAGTGCGCAGAATTTAAAAAAAAAAAAAAGGGTGTGTTCGAATAAACAGCAATTTTTCTAAGACAGATCCGTTCTTCTTCATGAAACTGTCACACTGTGAAGTCCAAATGATCAAATAACAATTTGATTAAATATAGTTGACATTTCATTTTTGGATATTTTTCACAATGAGATTTAGCAAGCTACCCTCAACTTATTTTGAGTAGTATATTAAAAAAATGAATACCGTACTTTACACAAATCTGGGAAGCATCGTCACACAGAATGAACATGGAGATCACAGATGAGCTCATACAGCAATTGTGATGACGTGTCAGCTATCCACATTACTAAGACATCCAACATACCAATTCTAGCAGTATTTATTTACATGGATGAATAGTGGATGGATATTTGCAAAATGCAACTGGAGCACATATATTAATTCTAGCACAGAGCGATTCTAATTTTTGCTCGCACATGTCTTTAACGGTCAACATAGCACATAAATAAGAGCGTCGGGGAAATGCAGTAATAAAAGCAAATGTGTTTTGTTTGAGAAAGAAAAGAGAGAGAGAGAGAAAGAGAGATGCAGAGAGAGAGAGAGAGAGAGAGAGAGAAAGCGAGAGAGAGAGAGAGCTAGGAGAGAGAGGGGGAGGGGAGGGAAGAAAAGTTTCGTCCACACGTCAACCATGTATAACAGGACGGTCATCAACACTGTCCTATCGCAGAACGTGTAACCTGACGCACGTGCCACATTAGGAACGTGCCAAAATAGAATTAGAAACCAGAAAAAGGCGAAACATTTGTAACTTAGACAATGTTTTTCTTGTGTATTTTGTTTATTTTTGTTTTTGATAATTTAACAGCAAGTGAGAAAATAAATAGCAAGCTATGTAGTACTGATGAATTCGTGTTGGTTTGACAGAGATATGGGAGTGTTAGTGAGTGCGTGTGTCTGTGATGTGTACTGTTTGGTGTGAATAATTCTAACTGCTCGGTTTCACTTCAATATGCGTCATATTAACTATGTGTATTTCACTGTGTCCCTGTGCACGTATATAAATTACCTTGTAGGACAACTAAAGGACAGTTATTGTGTGTTGCATTCTGAAATGCCTGGTTTCTAAATAAATATAGAGGTTTTCTGATTATACTCATCTGTCCACGATTGCCTAATGGCGATGAACAAATTGATTTGCTGGCCCTTATTGATTCAATCGACTCTTTGCTGCAAAGTGAAGCCTACAGTCATGTCTTCAGAAAGTCCCGTTATTGAGAGTCTTGATTCAAGCATACATCTTTTTGCCCGTAACAGGTGTGTCCGTTGCAAGGAGGTTTAATTTTTGCATTTTTCCTATTGTTTATTGTATCCCATATGTAAGCCATTTCTTCCTTTTAATCATAGAGTACCCAACAGTCATTACTACCGAATCTTTAACCGCTATTTTACAACAACCCCATTGGGTGTAGATTGTATACATTTGGAAATGGCAGAATAATTGGTTGAGTAAAACCTATTTGTTAAGTGGATAGCTAACAAATCTTTTATTCAACTTGTAGAAGAAACGACATGAGGCAAATACACGCTCTTATATTTTTAATAGAGGAAAATATGATTGAAAACGTTACCATTGGAGAATTGTGTAGCTCAAGTAATAATCAGATGATCAGTTGGAATATTTAAGCAAGGAAGGAAGAAAACATAAGTACAAGAAACTACGACTACCGGTGCTCTAAGACAGATGTTAATCAAAATGAAAGAAGCAGCAGAGCTCGAGAATTTCAAAAGAATTCTAGGGAACGGTGTGGGCTAGTGGTTAAAGGACTCAGCTCACACCCAGAAGGTGCTGGGTTCAATCCCCATAACAGCACCGGAGTTACCTCGGGAAAGCAAACCCTTAGAAAATGCAGGAGGAAGCAGATCCTTACATAAAATGCATGCTGAAGTCGGATGCACTGGGCCGACAGGCGCAAAATAAAAACCACAATGCAACACACATCGCCTTGGGGAATAGAGAAATAAGGCGAACGCAAAAATAAAATTATAAATAAATAAGTATTCTAGAGAATCTAAAAAAAGAATGTGTTCCATGTAGGAAGGTAAACCAAAGGTGTAAAAAGTTGATTACTAGATCTGCAGTTAAATGTAGAAGAGCTATTTAAAAGAAAGTATGAAAATATATATAGAGAAAGTTAAATCGAAAGAAGCATTTTAAAAATAGTTAAGCTGTGTTTTCATAAAGGTAATAGAGCAGCAAAAACAGACTTCGAAAACAAAACTTGTTCAAAAGATCAAAACTGATAGCAAAAGCTTCTTTTCTCATGTTAAAATTGAGCAAAGAACGAAAGACACAATAGGGTCTCTCAAAGATAGCACAGAAAAAATAATAAGTGAGAATTGGGATACTGCTAATATGCTCAATTAGAAATGTGACAGTCTACACAAAAGAAAACTGCTTCAAAATAACAGATCCCATATATATTTTCCAAAGAGACATGTTTACGGATAAGATTAGTCTGCATTAAGGAGAAAATGGTTTTAAACAACTTGAGGGGTTGGAGTTGGTTACTTGTCCGGGTCAAAATAATATTCATCCGAAATTGCTGTTTTAAATTAAAGACCTGTTAACAAAACCATTGACTATATTATGTTCTCAATCACTTGCAATGCAGGTTGTAACAGGGGATTTGGAAAGATGCAGGAGTGATCCCCTTATTAAAAAAGGCAAACAATGTGATCCAGCAAAGTATAGACCGGGTGAGTTTAACGAGAATAATCTGAAAAATGTTGGAGCCAATAATAAAAAAAAATGCATTTAGACAAATTTAATCTTATCAGAAATAGTCAGCATGGGTTTACTAAACGGAGATTGTGTTTAACAAATCTATTATAGCTAATGGAGGAGGTTACCAAAATGATAGATGGAAGGAAACCAGTGAAGGTTAGGTATCTCGATTTTGCAAAAAGCCTTTGGTAGGTACCTCATCAAAGATTGTTTAGGGAGTGAAAATTACATGAAATAGGTGGCGAAGTTGCCAAATGGATTGACAATTGGTTAACTGGAAGAAGGCAGATGTTGGGTACCAAAAAAGAACTCTAAGTGGTGTGAGGTAAAAAGTGGAGTGCTACTGGGCTCGGTTTTGGAACTAATTTTTGTTATTGATAATATATAAACGACTTAGACGATGATATCGGATCCATGATTTTCGCCGATGAGACAAAATTATGCAGAAGTGCCTTATCTACAGTAGAGGTCGGATTCAGATTAAATTAGAAAATGGTCATTTGAGCTGACCAATGTAGTTTAATGTAGATAAACGTACAATCATCCACATTGGTAGATCCAATATTTCTTTTCGCTTTTTTTGTTATGTTTGCGCCATGTCACCACGACATCTTTGCCGTCTGTTGAGATTATGTTACCCAGGTATGTGAAATTGTTCACCTGTATTACTTGTTGGTTTTGTATTACTATTGTTGTTTCTATTTCTTTTCTTGATCCATTATGGAACATAATTACAGAATGGAAGTGAACAATGTTAGAAAGATAGAACAGGAAAGGGATCAAGGATTTATAATAGATCATACAAGTAAGGTGAGTGAGCAAATCCAGGTAGCAGTGAAAAAGGCTAATGCAATGTTAGATATGATAAAAATAAATATTAAACATAGGAGCAAGGAAGTGATAGTCAAACTGTATATAAAACATTAGTTAGACCTAGATTGGAGTACTGTGTTCAGGTGTGGAGTATTTATCATAGAGGGGATATAAACATGCTGGAAAAGATACAAAGATGAGCGACAAAACTGATAGTGGGATTCCGGAATTGAAGTTTTAAGGAAAAACTCAGAAAAACCGGCCTACTTTGTTTAGAAAGGAGACGAACTCGAGGTGAATTAATATGAGTTTATAGGATAATCAAGGAAATAAGCTTTAACAAGGTTTTTTTTTCAAAGTAAAGAAGCCTACAAGAGAAAGAGAGCAAAGTTAAAGAAAGGTTCAGATTATAAATTAAGAAATATTTTTTTTAGTCAGAGAGTGCTGAATGTATGAAATGCATTGAAACGGAAAATAGTGAAGGCGTGGTCAAATAATGCATTCAATAATAGATGGGATGCGCATAGTTTTTAGATCAAGATAAGTAAAAGAAACTAGTTGTATACAGACTCTACAGAGTGTTCTAAACCAGTATAAAAACGTTAGGTTTAAGTTACCGCATTTAATTTAAAGTATGAATGGTTGAGTTGTCAAACATATTCAATAGGATTTCAAAATTATTTGCTATTTTGACATTCCATTCTTTTTGCAGGTTTATGCCTCTTCAATTTTTATCTTCATTTTGGCTATGCAAAGAGTATGTCTGCATCGCGATAAGCGCTGGCATCACGGACCTTACTACACCTTTCCGAAAAAAAGCCTACTCTGGTGGTTTGATTCTCATCAAGTTACCTTTATTATACGTTTCTGAAGAAAGCCTGATATGGTGGATTTTTCTCTTTCAATTTTATCCAACTTCCTTCAATCCGAAGCCACCGTTGGACCTTGCACTATTCACGGATAAAGAGAAGCTATTTTTGAATTTCTTCATGTCGACCTACAGACAACGTAAGCTCTGAAAATAAACACGACATACTTATTACGGTCAAGGACACCAAAACATTGAACATTGTTCTGTGGCCCATTTGAAATAAACGTGTACGTGTAGCATTACATTGCCCAAGGTATAGATATTTCCATAGAAGACACTGCCGGCGGGGATGAAGTTGCCAGAGACCATTATAATAGGTCCATCTTTTTTTAGACAGGGTAGCCAGCTCTCTTCCTGTCTTTTTTTTTCGTTAACAGCAAGTGAAATACCTATTTACAGCTGGGCCGATTGAGCGTGTGGATGACGAGAATAGATGATGGTACCTTTGCCACGAGAAGCGAGCTCTCGACTACTACGCCAAAATAGATGTTCATTGAGTATTAACATTGTCGAAAGTAACAATTTGTTAGACTTCAGGTGTTCCCAATCTATGTTTTATCACGACTTTTTGAACACATCAAAACACATGCACAAAACGGAAGATAGAGATAGACCTGTAGCAGATTATGTTCTCAACAGTGAAGTGGTAGGTGACGTGTTTGTACTACGGGTCACGTCATCTAACTGTAAGTCAGATACCATATACAGCTGGGTAGACTGGAGCGACCCGCTTGTGTATCACTGGGTCTCCTACTGAAAGAAAAAGAATAGATGCACTGATTTAAAAGACGACTTAAGAGGATTATGCATGGAAGTAGTAACATACTGCTAGAGAACCCACAATATCAAAATACACCAAGAGCTTTGCAGTAGACTATATGTAATGGGGTCTTCAATAATCTTGGCGACATGTTTTTAATAAGATAAATAGAGACGATACGATTTTGAAAGTGTAGAGGTCAAGGATCAAGTCAAAGTCCTTTACTGCAAGATGCAACTTCTCTACCAGTTCTATCATTCAAAAGTCGTTTACAGTAACAGTATAGTTGATCCCATGACAGACACTGAAAGAGTGGGGGCAGTGGTAGAAATATCCCTGTACCAGATCTCAAATTGTAGTGGTAGAAATATCCCTGTACCAGATCTCAAATTGTAGTGGTAGAAATATCCCTGTACCAGATCTCAAATTGTAGTGGTAGAAATATCCCTGTACCAGATCTCAAATTGTAGTGGTAGAAATATCCCTGTACCAGATCTCAAATTGTAGTGGTAGAAATATCCCTGTACCAGATCTCAAATTGTAGTGGTAGAAATATCCCTGTACCAGATCTCAAATTGTAGTGGTAGAAATATCCCTGTACCAGATCTCAAATTGTAGTGGTAGAAATATCCCTGTACCAGATCTCAAATTGTAGTGGTAGAAATATCCCTGTACCAGATCTCAAATTGTAGTGGTAGAAATATCCCTGTACCAGATCTCAAATTGTAGTGGTAGAAATATCCCTGTACCAGATCTCAAATTGTAGTGGTAGAAATATCCCTGAACCAGATCTCAAATTGTAGTGGTAGAAATATCCCTGTACCAGATCTCAAATTGTAGTGGTAGAAATATCCCTGTACCAGATCTCAAATTGTAGTGGTAGAAATATCCCTGTACCAGATCTCAAATTGTAGTGGTAGAAATATCCCTGTACCAGATCTCAAATTGTAGTGGTAGAAATATCCCTGTACCAGATCTCAAATTGTAGTGGTAGAAATATCCCTGTACCAGATCTCAAATTGTAGTGGTAGAAATATCCCTGTACCAGATCTCAAATTGTAGTGGTAGAAATATCCCTGTACCAGATCTCAAATTGTAGTGGTAGAAATTTCCCTGTACCAGATCTCAAGTTGTAGTGGTAGAAATATCCCTGTACCAGATCTCAAATTGTAGTGGTAGAGATATCCCCGCACCAAATTGTCAGATCAGGTCAGATCATACCGTAACCGGTGAGGTCGTTGGGGCACACATGAAGACATCCTCCCAATCCCACGCCACCCCTCTCTGTCAGATGCCGCTGCCTGTGACTCTTCTGGTCGGAGACTGGTCCATTCTTTTATGTTGTCCTCCCATCTCTTTTTGGGCTGGCCTCTTCGTCGTCTGCCAAGTACCTTTCCGTGGAGGATTGTATTTGCAAGACCATTTGATCTCGATATGTGACCGTACCAAGTGAGTTCCCTTCTTGACAGTTGCCAAGAGGTCTTCGAAAGACCCTATTGCTGTTGTAATTCTATCTCGTATTTCCTTATTTGTAACTCGATCTTTGTACGTGACGTTTAAAAGTTTTCAGAAACATCTCATCTCCAAGGCCTGTATCCTTCGTTGAAGGTCAGCTATAACTGTCCATGTCTCACACGCATATAGGAATATTGACAGGACCAGTGTACGCATTAATCTGATTGTCGTGCTTAGTGCTAACCGTTTATCTTGCCAGATTTCGTTAAGCCGTGCAAGCGCCGCTATTGTCTGTGCAATTCTGGCCAACACCTCACATTTTGATCCTTCATCATTGACAATCGACCTAAGATATTTAAAACGGTCAACTATTTCGAGTTCCTGACCGTTAGCTTTTATCCTGCAGTAGAAGCCCGTGGCGTTGTTGGTCATTAATTTTGTCTTTCCAGCGTTTATCTCCATACCATAGTCAAGAGCTGTTTCATCGAGCCTTCTGACCCATTCCTGGAGTTCTGCTTCTGAACCCGCCAACCCGTCGATATCATCTGCAAAACGAAGGTTGGTAATCGTTCGGCCCCCTATCTTGACAGTACGAACGTGACCTCCAAGTGCCTCACTCATAATTTCTTCAAGGAATATATTGAAAAGAGTTGGAGAGAGTTACATCCCTGTCGCACACCAACTGATGTGCGAAACCAGTCCCCTGGTCTCCCATTCACAAGAACTGCGGTAGACGCCTTGTCATACAGGTGTTCAAGGACCGTTATAATATTTCCGTTGATATTATACACCCTCACGGTTGCCCAAAGCGCTTTATGCCATATCCTATCAAACACCTTCTTAAAATCCACAAACATGTGATACAATTTCCTGCTGTTCTAGATATTTCTCGCTTAGCAGCCTTAAATTAAATATCTGTTGTGTAGTGCTTCTTCCCTGTCTGAACCCTGCTTGCTCCTCGGCAATGATGTTCTCTGCTTGGGGTTACAATTGGTCAAGGATTAATCTAAGCATGACCTTCCTAGGGTGGCTAATGAGGCTTATTGTTCTGTAATTTTGGCACAGCTTTAGGTTTCCAGACTTATGTTACGGTATAACTATTGATTTCGCCCATAAGTCCGGCCAGTTTTCTGTCGCCAATATTTTGTTGAGATATCCCCGTACCATATATCAAATTGTAGTGGTAGATATTATCGCCGTGCCAGATATCAAATTGTTTGTATGTGGTGTGATCTTCTTCTTCATCGTACGCAGTCAGACAGTAACCATTATTTTTTCGAAAAAAGCGGCGGTCATCCTGAGGCTGTCGCCACTGCCATACAGCTTGTCTTGCAGTTCCACTGGTGATGGCCACATCTGCTATCTCTGATCCTCGTATGTCGGGCAGTTCTGCAGCAGATGTTCAGCGGTCATCTTACCAGTACCGCACGGGCATTCGTCGGTACCACCTATCTTCAATTTGTTGAATAGGTGGTATCTCAGTCTATTGTGGCCAGTGCGAAGTCTGAAGACAACGACCTGCTCTCTTCGGTTCAACTGGTAATAGGCATCGTTTTTGGTGTGACCAGTATGTTCGGTTACCCATTTGGTCATGTATCTGGCTTTGATAAGCCGTTTTGACTCTTCGTACGTCATACTAGTATCTGTTTGTGGTAGTCTTGCACCTTCTTTTGCCAGTCTGTCTGCCTCCTCGTTGCCTTGGATGTTGCAGTGTGATGGGACCCACTGTACCACTACCCTTTTTGGTGCGGACTGCTGGCACAGTTTGCAGACTGCTGCTCTTAAGTCATTAAGCTCAGTGTTTTCTGGCTTTTTAGCGCTGTGACTACGGCGAGAGCATTTGTAAGCAGGACTATATGGCTTTCATTTTCTTTGTGTGTCACCATTTCTTCCACTGCCGCCCTCAGTGCCTCTGCCTCCGCTCTGAAATTGCTTGTGTACTTACCAGTAGCGAATGACAGTGTTATTTGTCTTCCATTTGGTAGGTTCAGGAATGCTCCTGACCCTCCGTTCTGTGTAGTGTTTGTTACAGAACCGTCGGTGTATGCATGGTTCCAGTCCATGCGTGGGTAGCTTTTTGATATGAAGCTTAGGGTAGCATCTCTCCTTTCTTTTTCAGTCTGGCAGTTTTTGTTTCCAATACCTGGTATATTTTCTACCACCTCTGGAAATATATCCTGCCTTCAGGTAGGTTTTCGTACAGTAGGGATGGGTTTTGGTGTTGTTAGTGCGTTTATGGGATCTTCGTGCATCTTTGCTTTGGCTATTTCTGCAAAGTTTCTCCGCTTTAGTTTCCCATTTCCCAGATTGTTTAGTCTCTGGTGCATTGGATGGTCAGTCAGTCTTCGGAGTTTCTCTGACTTCAGCTGGGCTCTGCAGTCTCTTCTATCGGTCATGGATTGCAGTTTTGTAATCTTTTCAAGTTCTACAATTGGCGTTGACTTCATGCCTCCTGTCATAACTCCCATGGCTTGGTTTTGAAGTTTGCTAACTTTATCGAAGTTCGCCTTTGCTGCTGTTGTCCATGCCGCAATGCCATACTCGAATACTCGAGAACTGGTCTCACTCTTCCAGGGTACAGTTTCTTTAGTATGCCTTCGTCTGCCCCCCAGCTTGTGCCAGCAAGTTTCTTCATGATGGCCATTCTTTCTCTGGCTCTCATTCGGTTTCTCTCGATCTGACTTTTCCATGTCATGCGCCGATCAAATGTGACTCCCAGATAGGTTGGGTTGTCGTTTGGCTGCAGGAATTTGCCATTTAGACTTAATTTGGTATTTTGGGGTTTGATTGAGAGCGAGAATATTGTGCATGTGGTTTTCTCCTCGTTTATTTTGACCAGCCATGAGTTCGCCCACTCTTCCAGCGATGTTAGGGCCGTCTGCATCCGATTTCTTGCTATGGTAAGATTCTTTTCAGAGATCCCCATAGCCATATCGTCTGCAAACATTGAGCTATGGACTCTCCTTGGTATATTCTCTGTAATATCGTTTATATATACCAGGAAGAGTGTGGGTGACAGTACTCCCCCTTGGGGTACTCCCTGCTCGAGTGTCCCCTTTTTGCTCATCTGCCCTTGTACTTGGACTCTGGCCGTTCTTTGTTTGAGGTAGTGGTTGATCCACTTGTACATTTTCCCACAAACATCACTTCTTCTTAGCTTGACTCTAAGTCCGTCTTTCCAGACTTTGTCCAATGCCTTTTCCAGATCCACCCAAACAGCTACTGTGTGTTTCTGTGCCTGGTAGGCATCTTCTATTTCCTGGGCTATGAGGATGACCTGGTCCTCAGTGGATCTGTGCTGTCTAAAGCCGGCTTGCTGTGGAATTAGTATTCGCTTTTCTTCCAGATGTGGTGTGATCAATTACGTTCTATGCTGCTTTTAGTTTCCTAACAGTAATTCATGTATCCATTTACAACTGCACAGACTAGGGCATGTCGAGACCAGAGTTTGAACTATGCACCTTTGTCATGAGATTTCTACTCTTTAACCACTCTGCTTTTCAGATGGTCGTATTACTATTAAATGCGTTTCATTTATCTCATGAACCGTTTTACTTCAGGTGAAGCATAGGACAACTACTGCAACTGGTCGTTTAACATGAACTCTATGTCCGAACCTTGCAGTCACAGTTGTAATAGTAATGTTTTTACATGAAGAGATTGCCAGCTCTATGCACAACTATCCTTAGTCCCTTTTTATGAAATGATTGGTAGTTTATAGTAACCCATTTATTCACATTCTGAATACGACTCGTCTGATTATTGTATGCAGGTGAAGTTGTTGTTAACTTTACTTAACTTTATTATACTGGTTAAGAAGATTCTCCAGAGTTTGTATACAACTAGTTTATTCCTGTCAACTAATACTAAAATTAACTGTGAACATTCAATCTATTTGTGAATGCAACAACTGACCCTGCCTCCACTACATCATGTGGTAGTGCATTTCAAGCATCCACCACTCTCTGACTAAAAAAAATATTTTCCTTATATCTAATCTGGACCTGTCTTTAAACAATTAGATGTTGTGCCCTCTTTGTTCATGTAGCCCGTTGAACTTTGAAAAACTTGGTATAGTCTAATTTATCATTTACATTGATTAATGTATAAATCTGTATAAAATCACTCCGAATTCTTGTCTGTTCTAGACACTATGGACCAGTATTTCGGAGTCTTTCCTCATAACTATAATTCTGGAATTCCACTATCAGTTGTATCGCTATTCTTTGTTTCCTTTCTCGCATGTTTATCTCTGATAAGGACTCCCCACCTGAACACAGTACTTCAATTTAGGTTTCACCAATGCTTTATGCAGTTTTACTATGTGTAATTTTTCTTATGTGTAATTTTTCTTATGTGTAATTTTTCTTATGTGCAATTTTTCTTATGTGTAATTTTTCTTTCAACGATACCCATCATTGAGTAGGCCTTTTTCAGTGCCATCTAGAATTGCTCCCGCACCTGACCTGTATGATCTATTTTAACACCTGTTGTTGTTTTTCTTGTTGCTGCTGCTGTTGTTGCTGTTGAAAGACATTTGTACCAAGTTATTTCAACTCGTGGTTGTGTTTCTATGGAGTCGGGTTACAGTGGCTATTTTTACATCTCGAAGCATATGTGGCAATATGGACTAGATTCCTACTTGCTGTAGTGCAATGTGAGGCTCTTCAGTAAGCTCACCACTATGTGATTACATTGTCGATCCCACCTCGTTGACCAGGCTAATGTGTCACAGCCTGTTTCAATGAGCACTGCGTGAAAGTGAGGTAGAATCTTGATCATTGTGTTTCACATAACCCTAATGTTACGTTTCGCTCCCTTGCACGCGAAGTAAATTCATAAGTGTCGCGGAATTAGCTTCGGAATTGGTAATGAGGCCGTTATTTTAAATAAGACCACTCATATTCGTGTGCTTGAGTGGAAGAGTGATGAAAACAACTTTTACACAGCAAAGTTACCCGTTAAGGTTAGAAGGTACGACCAGTTCTTTCCACACTTTGTCCTTCGTTCATTCTATTGAGCGTGAGTTAAATTGTGTTGCATGCGACTTCGGGCTCTGTGCATATATGTTTAGTAACCATTTATTTATTGCGTGTGTTAGAGAGAGAGGAGAATTAACTGTCTCTACTCTTTGCGTGTCCCCAGCCTACTCAGAAGGTAGCAGCTGGTTTGGAATCAATCTTTTCCTCTATTCTGCTTTCACTGGTAACCTTTGAAACGCGAATATCTCATCAGCATGGCAGCATGTGTTTTACAAAACAATTTGAGTTTATCTTCTCCTAGATGAATTATCTTTCAGGCTGACAAATCTCAACTACCCATAGCATATGGTTTATGGAGCAAGTGTATCACCCGTCATCAACTCTCATGATAATAGAAACAACTGACACATGAATGTCTGGAGTTGAGTTTTGTTAACAGAGACTAAATGAGACACAATTTATTTCAGTACTTATTTGAAATAGAGAGCTTGTTCTGTACTTCGCACCCGACTATGACAGCATTGAGAACCGACAGCTATAATAATAATAATATCAATAATAATAATGACATAAGAACCGACAGGTATTGCCATAGCAGACACTATTCTTGGGGATGAAGTGTTGGTGACCTTCTTGTACGAGATCATTGTTTCTGTGATAAAGTAGGACCAGCTCAATTCCATGGTATGTTGTTATTGTTTGCGAATGCCCACAATGAGCAGGATACATTTTTGTTTTTTGTGCGCCCCGAAAAGGACGTTAAGTGGGGGGGGGGGGGGGGGGGGTCCACGTCGAAATTCACCTTGTTAGCCATTGTCCTCGACAACAGCTCGTTTCCAGGACGACCAACGAGGAGGTCAGGTGAGGGTCTTGGCCAGTATATTTCTCCTGACCATGGCTAACATTCTCTATCCAGTGTGTTTTGCCTGACCAGACGTTAGCCTCATCGTCGCATTCCTTGGTATACAACCAAATAAAATTCTTGGGGTAATGACGTGCAATTCAAATAAATCACTATCACTGCAACCATATTTGAGTTTTGAAGAAAAAAAAATAAAAGCTACATTATAAAATGTTTTTCTACTACTGTCCGAGCTTCCGATTGGTAGGGTGCTCGGTTGTCACGACAAAGGTACCAGTTCGGTTATTGCTATCGACATGCTCCTGTCGATCCAACTGTTACTCTGTACCACCTTACTGCGCACTACAACTTCATAAGATTCTGAGGCCTAGTTGAATTATACCTCTAACGCGTCATCTTTGGCAGCAGTGTTGCAATAGAATCACCTTCAAGTTTCACTCCAAATCGATAGTGCAACAATGCGATATTCAGCCTGATCCAGGCGATCAAAGAAATCCACAATGTCCTGTCTGCATTGTTTATCAAATATGTTGTGCTATATGTCAAATCGCCCCCCCCCCCCCCATGTGATTCTGTGTATCTAACTTGCTTATCCCCAACAACTGTAGCGTATCTGTTGTCACAGTCTGCTCAGACTGATCTAGTCTCATGATCTTCCCTAAACAGGCATTGGTATGCTCGTGTGCGAGTTATAAGTTGCTCTAGCCCTTTGGTTGAGTTCACACAGCTTTATTAGTCTTCATTGCTCGTTCTTAATGTTATTTATGATAAGTCACGTGGGAGCGTTTAGGTCTAACGGTTGTGAGCCTAGTGTGCAGTCCAAAACAAACGTACCATGTTCAAATCCCGTCATGTTCAGTTTGACAGACCGAGAATGTCGTGGGGTTTTCGTGATATGACTGTTTCTCCGCAGTTGACTCAGGTGTAAATGGGCACCTAACAAAGTCAGGGGACATTTTCGGAGCCGCCATGGAGCTATGGAGTTCGTGCTCTGTCATCAGCACTTTCAGCAGGGAAAGGGACTGAGCACATATGAGGAGGTCCAAGTGCATTAAAGTCAGTTCCTTGAGGAATTTTCCATTTTTTTATATGACCGTCTGTGATCGTATTGCTAGTTTACTGATTGTTCACGGTGCATTTATATTTGACAAGATAGGCTCTATATAACATCTAGAACTGCTTTTCGAACCAATGAAGTCTTCGCGGATATTATCCAAAACTCAGCTCTCAAAGATCAAGCTAAATGTAAGGGCACTCTGTGGGAAAGCTGCGTTCAAGGAGAGATAACCGTTTAATTGTCGAAGATCATAATATATACAGGGTTATTTATTAGTCCATTTCTGAGATAAATACAACGGTATTTCGATAAATAAGATAACAAGGCCTGTCGTACGAATTCTTTCATCATTCTAATGATTACTACCAGTAATTGTCATTGTCACACATTACTTTTCTACACCTTCGTTTTGCTTGTTGTCCTGCCTGTGCCTTTTAATGCCACCAAAGCAATTATCTCGGTGCAGAGTTCCAGTAGCCAGGATAATGTAGGAAATCAAGTATTCACAGTTAGTCTTTGCAAGTCCTATTTTAAATCCTGAGTTTGGCTTGTATGTTTGTTTTTAAGCCAGACTTTTCACATAATTCTGATGTTTATCTGTTCTGTATTCATTGTATTCCGTTTTGATATAAATTTTTTTTTCTCTAAGTTGTTATATTCTTCAATTATGTTTTACATCCTTCCTCTCGCGGTTTTAGACGCCATATTTTCAAATATATGGAGGATATTGTATTAATATTTTCTCATTACGTCGACGCTGCATTAGTTGATAAATACTTCTTCTCTTAAGTTAATATAAGGTATATCTAAATCGGTTAGCCTTTTTTTCTGTATATACAAAATTCTAAAAGTGATGTTGTGATAATTGACAGGTCTTCTTTTTATGTACATGCGTATCAGGTGTCAGGTGTCAGGTGTCAGGTGTCCTATCTCGTGACATTAACTATGAATTACCTCCACAACCAATATCATGAATCAACACTTCAGATGCCTTTTATTGTTCTATCCATTTTGTCATGACAATCGTATTCACTCTGTTCATCGGGTGTTTTCATATGTTCTCCTTTCTATATACTTAATTAACTTGAAGATGTTTTAGTTAGCTAGCAATAATCTTGCAGTAGTGGTTTCATATAATGTATCTTCATTGGCTTCCGTTACTGTTCTTTTTATGAACGACATTTCTGCTGTTGCCAGTGATTTTTCTGTTTGCAATTCTTTCACAAGCAATAGGCTGGTTAGTATTGTTAAGTTGTTTGGCGTATTACCTTCGCCCCCTTAATAACTAGGTCAATGTTATCATTGGAAGAATAATCTATCTCATCGTTTCACTGCTCAACAATAAAGCAAAACAATGGAATTATTATCCAACCCGCACGGGCGATCTGGACATCTTCACAAACACAGCGGACTCAGAAAGAACGACATAGCTTAGTCAAAGACTTTACAATAAATATCCTGATGGTGTCCGGAATAATCTAACCAAACCATGCACAATGTGATGTTGCTTAAACAGTTTCAACCTGAACCTTGATATAACTTGATAGCATTACTCTAGGGTCTAAATGTATTGGTATAACGTTTAGTCGTAGTCTGTCTTATAATGCACACGATGTTCACGCAACTCAAGACAATGACAGGTACACACTAGAAGCTGCTTGCTTATTATTCAATACCGCCAGGTGGTCCTGTCAGCTGTCAATTATAAACTAGAGATCTACATATTTACACATCCGTTTTACTGCAATCTCTTGCACACTAAGTTAATAACATTAATAGACAATTTTTTAATAGTGCAAATTTGTGAACTTTGTATGTGATCTTTAGTTATTTCAACGGTTTTAATGCTGATGACATTTTAATATTTGTCCTAGGTATCAAAATCATAATTTCTTTGTCTTTGTAACAAGACATGCAGTTGGCTAGTGTGACTGAAACCTGTCCAAACTGTAGAGCTGTGTGTTGTTTCATAAGGTCCCTTGAGCAGCTTCCTTTCCTTAGTCGCAGTTTTAGAGTCCAAGTGGTCAAACTGACCTGTTAGTACTTAATCAAGTCATGCTCAGTCTACCCAGTTGTCAATAGGTATTTTTCTCTGTTAATGGCATAAAGGCAAATTTCGGGTGGTGTAGATTATAAACAGATATGGTGAGTAGTTACAACAGCAAAATTCGGGTGGTATGGATTATAAACAGATATGGCGAGTAGTTACACCAACTGACAAATGTTCAGATCCTGTACAGTAACATCTCTTACCCAAAATGTTATTATCTGCTATGAGACATTGGCAACCAAAGCATTTGATGTGGCTCTATTTCTTCGTCCAGTATTGAACACCACAGACGTGCCCAGGAAACTAGTATTAGACGCCTCAGCGATAATTAACAATCAGTTTTACTATATGACTGAAACAATCCATATAGATAATTGTACCACATCTAGACTGCACACCTTCATAAAACAAATACCAATGTGTAAACTTCGTATAACATGGCAAGATGTAGTAGCAAACATAGATGTGCAGCAAAGAACACGACAACTAGTGCATATCAGGTATAATAAAACTAAAGAAGCCTTCAATACATCCTCATTAAGAAGCCTCGACAATTGCACTAGATATGCACTGTACTGAAACTCACAGTTGAATAGGATAGTGGGGAATGTTTAGACAAGTCAACTGACATAATAGGGGAGAATGTTTAGGCAAATCAACTGATACAAGAGATCTTAGTTCTTAGTCGACCTGTACTTCTACAGGGGCAGAATCCCCTGTGCAGGTCTCATCTCTGATATGAGCTGGATGTAGCCGGAAGAAGGGTTTCCTGCTCAGCGGGCTAGGCTCGAGCAGCTTAATACTCCCCTGCGTTCTGGAAAGCGTATACGGAGGTTGGTTAACCGATGTGCGAGACCATCCCAATAGACCCAAACACCAGAGCAAAACAGACCGGCAGCCTGTTAGGCGCCAACTATACTGCTCTAAACAAAAGAAACCTAACCATGGCCGGTGTTATGCGATGTCACAGTTAGTCGCCTCTTGCGACATGCTCTCTGTGAGGACATTGATGCTATTCTTGTCATTGCCATACACAAAGACCCCGGCCGACCACTTGAGCACAAGAGTGGATGACGTTTAAACAGAACAGTTGATACAAGAGTGGAAGATGTTTAAATAGCACAAATGATACAAGAGTAGGGGATGTTTAAACAAAAGAACTGAATCAAGAGTGGAAGATGTTTAAAAATACATCTGATCCAAGAATAGAGGATGTTTAAACAGAACAACTGACTCAAGAATGGATGATATTTAAACAGAACAACTGAATCAAGGGTGTAGGGATGTTTAAACATAAGATCTGAACTTTATTGTGAATGTTTGGGGTGTGACCATTTCAGCTCTAAGTTTATGCTGAATCTAAAGTGAGAACAGATGAAACGTTTCTTTCCTGTTCAGAAGGAATACAGCTTTTCGTTTGTAACTGATCGTTCACACAACTTCTGTGTTATTTTCCCCACTGTTGGTTCTCCGTTGTACTACAGTCCTCAACACTAATATAGTTGCTTATCCATTAAAAGACTCTGAGGTCCACTAACAGACGACAGTAAGCCAGACAGGAAAAATAGGAACACGAGCAACTGAAAAGCACTATACATGTCTCATGCTGAAATGTGAAACAGCCGTAGTGAGCAATGGATGCAGATAATAACATACATAGGCATGACTAAGTTACCGCACTGGAGAAGAAACAAAACGAGACTTGCATTACCCCCACAAGACTTTCACCTGGGACAAAGAACAAACGAAAATAGTTAACGAATCACAACAACAGCATATAGCATGAACTAGACACCAAATACATTAGGATTTGAAGCCGGTGACGACATGGTAGGAAGAAATTACAATGGAATCGGGAAAGAAACATCAATGGAATCAGAGAAGAAACAAAATGATGTAGATGTAAAGAGAGAACAAAGAAGATGTCATTAAATAGAATATGAGAAAATTATGAGAATGCATACCAATCTAAGCTAAGGAGCTACATCTCCAATGTGAAATCGGTCCTTTTATTTGGAGATGAAACATGGGAGATGGCAAAACTCGATATTAAGAGATTACAGAAGTGTATCAACATGTCTATAACAAAGATCCAGGGCCTGCAGTAGTTCGGCAGAGTTACAAACGAAAGTTGATGGGAGAGAGCAGGGCAAAGACAGGCGAGGACATCGTGGGAAGAAGATGCCACAGACTGAGAAATCACCATCCCAGTATCACCAGGCAACATGTGTCATGGGGAAAACAAGTCAAAGAAAGGCCAAAGAATACGTAGAAAAGACCTAAAACAAACACAAACGGAGACGATGAAGAGTACCGGTACTAGAGAAAATGCGACAGGACTGGTCTGCATGAAAAGTGTTAGTTGATGGCATGTGTTCCCCAAGGTGAAACAAGTGAAATGAGACTGTTGGTTCATGGCCTATGTATCCTAAGGGGATAAGGGCGACATGAGAGCGTTCGTTCACGGAGGCTAATTGTTATTAGATTCGTTAATTGTTGTCCTGTGTTCTGTCTCTGACGAAGGCTTTATTACTGTGACGTGGGTTTTATTTTGCTTTTGTCCCGGTGCGGTAACTGAGCCATACCTGTTATCGACTTTTGACCTTCAGTACCACCGCAGCTTCCATTTATTCTGATCATGGATTTTAGGGCAGTACGTGTATATGCAACTATCAAGACTGATAGTGAAAGCTTCTTTCCTTATGTTAGAAATAAACAAATAACGAAAGACAAAGTATACTCATAGACAGCACAGGAAAAATAATAAGTGAGAATAGAGAGGCAGCTAATCTACTCAATCAGTACTTTTGCACAGTATACACAAAATAGGACTGCTCCAAGATCCCAGAGCCTATAGATATCTTTTAAACAGACGTGGATACATCGGGATTAAGAGCAATCTGTATTGCAGAGTAAATAGTTTTATATTAAATTGGAGGGTTGAAAGTGGATAAATGTGCAGGTCCAGATGGTATCCATCCAAGATTGCTATTTGAAATTAGAGACCAACTAGCAAAACCATTGGCTATATTATGTTCTCAATCACTTGCAAATGGGATTCTTCCAGGAGATTGGAAAGATACATGAGTAATCCCCTTATTCGAAAAGGGCAAAAAATCAGACCAAATGAATTATGGACCTGTGAGTTTAACGAACATAGTCTGTAATTTGTTAGAGTCAATAATCACATAAAACATTGTAATACGTTTAGACAAGTTCTAATCTAATCAGAAATAGTCAGCATGAGTTTACTAGAGGGAGATTATGCTTAACAAATCTATTAGAATTCATTGAGGAGGTCACTAGAATGATAGATAAGGGGGAGCCAGTGGATGTTATTTATCTAGATTTTGCAAAGGCCTTTGATAAAGTACCTCAAAAAAAAATTATTTCCAAAGTTACAATCACTTGGAATAGGTGGGGAAGTTGTCAAATGGATTGAAGATTGGTTAACGAGAAGAAGGCAGATAGTGGACATAAATAAGGAGTACTCTGAGTGGTGTGAAGTGAAAAGTGGAGTGCCACAGGGCTCTGTTTTGGGACCAATTTTGTTCTTAATAAATATAAACGATTTGGACATTGACATGGGATCCATGATTGCAAATTTTCTGATGACACAAAACTGTGCTGTAGTATCTCATCCAAAGCAGAAGTGGATATATTGAGGTCGGATTTAGATAAAATTCAAGAATGGTCTGTAAGCTGGAAAATGGAGTTTAATGTAGATAAATGTACAGAAATTCACATGGGTAGATCCAATATGGAACATTACTACAGAATGAGCGAGAACAATATTAGAAAGAAAAATAAGGAAAGGGACCTAGGGGTTATAATAGATCATACAGGAAAGGTGAGTGAGCAAGTTAAGGTAGCAGTGAAAAAGGAAAAATGCAATGTTAAGTATGATAAAAAGAAATATTAAACATAGGAGCAAGGAGATGATAGTCAAACTGTATAAATCATTAGTTAGACCTAGATTGGAGTACTGTGCATAGGTGTTATCATAGCGGGGATATAAACATGCTGGAAAGGATACAACAAAGAGCAACAAGGCTGATAGTGGGATTACAGAATTACAGTTGTGATGAAAGACTCAGAAAAACCCGCCTACAGTGTCTAGAAGAGAGAAGGATTCGTGGTGACTTAATACATGTTTATAAGATGATCAGAGGAACAAATAAATTAGACTATAACAAGTTTTTTCAAAATACAACCACCCACAAGAACAAGAGGACATAGCTACAAATTAACTAAAGAGAGGTCCAGATTAGATATTAGGAACAATTTGTTTAATCATAGAGTTGGGAATGCTTGGAATGCATTACCACAGGAGGTAGTGGAGGCAGGGACAATTAGTGCATTTAAGAATAAATAACTTTTAGAGCAAGGTAATGTAAATAAAACTGGTTGTATACAGACTCTTCATAGTCTTTCAAACCAGTATAAAGACGTTAAGTTAAGTTAACTAAAACACACTTTCATAATCCCCTCAAGCTGAAAGAATGGATGAGACACAGGCCTACCTACTACTTCCTCCTATCACCACTTCCATTTTCCTTCCTAGAGTTTCAAGAAGCTAAAGAGGTCGGACAACATGGGAAGGTGGGGGGTAGACAACTGATGACGATATGTTGCCCCTGTTGTATTTCTCTGTATTTAGTTTCAAACCATGTCACCAGCTCCCAGAGTGGTGTGCAGTCTTACACAGTCATTCCCAATAGTAACATTCTGTCTTGTCTATCAACAGAACACGGAATCAACGTTCAGTCTTACACAGTCATTCCCAATAGTAACATTCTGTCTTATCTATTAACAGAACACGGAATCAACGTTCAGTCTTACAGTCATTCCCAATATTTAACATTCTAGCATGTCCATTACCAGAATACGGTATCCACGCAGTGATGCAAGTAAGCCCACTACATTACGTGGTGCGCCTGGTCGGTCGGGGACGATCGTCAAAATATCTAGGTCCGCCGACGTGAATTCCAACGATACACAAAGTGTCACAGGACAAATTTGACCTGAATCAGTGGTCTCCAAAGTATAATATACGTACCCTAGAGTGTCGTATACCATGCTGATCTTTCTGAGGTGACTTACTCGAGTCAACCAATTCTTCTGGACACGATTTGAAAATAAACTATAAAAAGTGCTTTCTACTGATCCTTATTCTGAATCATCTTCTTCAGCTCCACTAGTGGGTCTCCAGCTGCTCAGGTACCCTCTTCCACTGTTCTTCGACACGTGTTCTTTTGTGTTCACGTCCAATGCGGATTCTGGTCAAACCTAGAACTATTTGCAGGAAGTGAAGATAATTTAAGGATTTTCATTTGTAATAAATTACTTTAATATTGTTTGCTTCCTTGCATGCGGCACATCTGCCGGACTGATACCAATTAACATCCTTTTCAGGGTGCACAAAAGAGTAAACTTACTCACTGTGGGCATTAGACAACAACAACAACAACAACAACACCAACAACAACAACAACATGTCACTAATTCAAAATGTGCTTAAATACTACACATACATTCTATCTTTGAACACGAGATGATAATGTTTTCATATGTTTTAGAGTTTCTGGGGCGGCTAGCAGAGTTCTAAAGCATTGGCTATTTCCGTTATCGACACGCTCTAGTCGACAGAGGTGAAAATAAGTAAAAGTTTACGGTTAATGAAGACACGGCATCGAGGAAGGAAACAGGCCATGCCACATCAAATGGCTGAGACCTCATTCAATGAAGTCTCTAACACTTTATCTCCAACAACAGTGTCTGCTGTGGGGTTACCTTGACCTATATATTTGTGCCATTTCATATGTTTCAACTATTAGCTCTTCTGTGTGATATCGTTACGCTAAACAGAACCGACATAACTACACTACAGGCAGACGCGTAGGTTCTCATACTCTATGTGTCCTGGTGGTTCGTCTAGTCTACAAATCGTACACGCACTTACTCAGTCATCTTATGCGCTCCTGTCTGGATGACCCACTTTTGGTTTCACACTTCTACTATCTGTAGATTGCTTTATTCATTGATTACAATGTAAAACTATAGAAGACGAATATTGATTGCGTTCTGTTTGTATAATCAGTTACACACCTTGACGTAACAAAGGAGATAGTGTGGTTGAGAAGGAGAAGCGTGTCTTCAACAAAAGTAAAAACTGTACACACCAGCAGCCAAACAACTTTCTTTAAAACCCGGAAACTACTCGACACTCGGTATGTGCTGTACCTGTCTGTATTGCGAGGTTGTGGTGACATGAGCTGGAAAGTCTTCTGCCTGGGAGAAGCGAAAGAGAGAGTGAAAAGGGGAGGGGAAGTTAAATCGCCCTGTTACTACGTTCAAAACCAGAAGACTAGGCCACTCACTAGGCTTGGGACCTGTGTGAATAGTCCTGAGTTGTCTACCTTTAAGAGGTTATACTGCACTGTTTATTATCTCCTCCTACGACGTGTTACAAGTGAAACAGTGCCTATTCTCGTCCATGTCGTGCAGTGCCCTGTCGGCAACCACTTGAACAACGTGCTACTGACATTGGGGTGACTAGCGTCAAGGTCAAACGAAACATACGCTCTTACGTCTTCGCTAATTTCATGTAATGGACATTGCAGCATCCTGATCAAGAAGGTAGGGATCCACACTATGATTCTCATAGTTTTGAGAAAACTGAGAAACCTCGCATTATCATAACTTTTATTGAAAAGCGTACCTTCAGAAAAAGGAAAGCCACTATAAAGTTATCAAAGAAACATCTTTGAGGGGTTGGTGTTTTTTGTTTTTTGTTTACTTTATTGCATATAATAATGAAAACAACTTTTTAAAGTTGTGCACATGATAACAAGTTTCAGACAAATCTCTGTGTGGGAGCGAGGTGAAAGTTTCAGACAAATCTCTGTGTGGGAGCGAGGTGAAAGTTTCAGACAAATCTCTGTGTGGGAGCGAGGTGAAAGTTTCAGACAAATCTCTGTGTGGGAGCAAGGTGAAAGTTTCAGACAAATCTCTGTGTGGGAGCAAAGTGAAAGTTTCAGATAAATCTATGTGTGGGAGCAATGTGAAAGTTTCAGACATATCTCTGTGTGGGAGCAAGGTGAAAGTTTCAGACAAATCTCTGTGTGGGAGCAAGGTGAAAGTTTCAGACAAATCTCTGTGTGGGAGCAAGGTGAAAGTTTCAGACAAATCTCTGTGTGGGAGCAAGGTGAAAGTTTCAGACAAATCTCTGTGTGGGAGCAAGGTGAAAGTTTCAGACAAATCTCTGTGTGGGAGCGAGGTGAAAGTTTCAGACAAATCTCTGTGTGGGAGCGAGGTGAAAGTTTCAGACAAATCTCTGTGTGGGAGCGAGGTGAAAGTTTCAGACAAATCTCTGTGTGGGAGCGAGGTGAAAGTTTCAGACAAATCTCTGTGTGGGAGCGAGGTGAAAGTTTCCCACGAAATGAAAACATGAGATGGTGGAAGTTAGCTACAAAAGGTGAGGGGATTGATGATATAAAGGTCTGCTACTCTAATTCGAAAATGGGAGTGAGAGAGAGAAAGAGAGAGTGAGAGAGAGAGAAGGGTGTGAGAGAGATGAGACGTCACCATTTTCTTGATGAAGTAGGTCAAGCAGTTCAAATTCCTTGAAACTGTAAACAACCAGAAAGGAGGTATTAAAGAGAAGTTGTCTACGTGAAGGCCAGCAACTGGTTAACTTGTTCATGCCATAAATAGATGATTTCTCAGCAAACGAGAAATAAGTAAGAAAACTGAGATGGCTTTATACCACTGCACCTACGCACTAGTTTTTACTTATGGATGTGAGTCATGGACAGCGACAACAACCCAGAAAAGCCAACCCCAAGAGTCATAAATAAGATATCTAAGGAAGGTGGCCCAAGTAATAACAAGAAACAGGCCCCAATCAGGCAATACGACACGATCTTGAAGCCCATCTCGTGCAGAATCGAGTGGAACGGCCTCAACTTCAATGGTATAACCTTGCCTGTAGAATAGGAAGTCATGGGAAGTCATGGGCATGGGAAGTCATGGGAAGCAAAGAGTCCAAGGTCCAGTCTTCGAGAACGAGCAGAAGTCCGCTTGAATGACAACATAAGACAGTCTATACGAGACCATAGACGAGACTGGAACTAGGCTAAAAGAAAGACATGAGATAGAGAAAGGTCTCGCGCTCTTTCTGGTAAACCCTCTACACCTCAGAGCAGAAGAGGAGCGACTAAGTAAGTAGACATTTCTACAATCGAGACTTTCTGTGGTTAAGTGTTAAGAGCGAAGAAATCGGCACGAGTAGCTTGGTACACCAACAGATATTGAGACGGGTACGTGTTCCAGAAAGATGAAGACCACTGACCTATATAGACGTTCACTTCCAGCCAGCCCTAGCAGACGACCTTGTTGCGTTTCTAAATACAGGGCCGAAGTCAAGCGTGGGCTAGTCGAACCAGTTTATAGAAAAGTTTCGCCAATTTTCTAGCTGATGAAAACACTAGTCCAGGTGACAAAACAGTAGACTCCCTCCTCGACCCTCAAGTCTTCTGCTATTCTTCGTAAATCCCGGGGCTACCCCAGACTGAAATAGCCGTTACGACATACATGATCCCTTCTTCAGCGATTAGTTTTGTGAAGGATTGCGACCTAGAAGTAACTCAACCAACTACAAGCGTGTTCGAAAGGACTTTCAGGTAGGTTAATAAGTGTGTTTAATTTTAAGCCATTGTATTGTGTCAAATGGTTACAAGATGCACTGAATCTATTTATATTAAGGCATATTATACGTGAGGATATAATTGATGGGTTACGACTTGTTGCCACAGAATGAGAAATAAATCAAACTAAATTGAAGTATAAGCTAAGTAAGTTCTACCACCGTCAACGCGAAAGAATGACAGACAGGTGCTTTAGTTTAGAACAAGCCTTAGCCAAAAATGATATCGATTCATGGAATGTCCGACTACACGCCCAGGTAGACATGTGTCAGTTGGAAGGTAGGAGAAACTTCACTTCAGCTCATAGGTAGGTCGTTAATAGACCTGTTAATCTTATCTGTGTACATTTTTTCATGCGTCTTTCAGTGGTTTGTGTTTTTTTTTACAATGCAGGTCATTTCTTGCTAGCAGTTAGGCATATCACTATGTTACCGCAGGTGGGCATTATTTCTTGTTTAACCAGGTTACAATTAACTAATAGTACGTTTAACTATTCACAACCATGAGGGATATATATATATATATATATATATATATATATATATATATATATATATATATATATATATATACTGTATACATAATTATGTTGAAGAAATCAGTTACCTCTTTCTATGATCATGTTGATGTTTTTAGATCAACATATTGTAACGGATCCAACAGCGTCTTCCCTCTCATCCTTTGGCCTAAAGCAAAATGTGATTGAATCTGCACGAGGTTGATAGTTGTTTAGTGCCATATAAAGCGTTCCATCTATCATGTTTCGGAGGAAGAGGCATATTCCTGACATCGCTGTGGGCCGAGTACTCAGAGATGAGGATCAACGTTTGTGGATGTGTGTGTACACAACTGACACTTTGGAGTGGTGTGGTTGAATTATGTGTGGGTGCTTGTTAGTTAAGTGGGATGGGATGGGTTCTCAGCTAGGCAATGATCCCTCCTTGTGAGTTGATTGATGCTGCCATTTGGATTTGTGGCTTGAAATGTCAGTAGATCTCCCTCCCTGTGTTTCCCTTGGCCCATCTGTTATATGTATATGTAAGAGATTATGTATGTGCGCAAGTGGTTTACTAGAGTAATGTGTATGTGATAGAGATTAGAAAATGGTCACTACGCCACTGAAGGCATCGTAAGAGACGACTAACAACAGAGTACACGCGTCGCTTGGTATCTACGATACGTTCTGTGAAATAGGATATCTTGTCATTTAGACGTGGTGTGCGAATACCAAACTTATTAGCAGTTATATAGAACACGATACGAAGTACACACAGCTGTACAGCAAACTTTGAATTAGTGTGTAGAGGAAGTTCATATTTAAATAACGATAGAAAGCACAGTACCATGCATACATAGACCAGTAACACAGGCATGTATTATGGCTATCAAGACATGTGTACTGTATTGTAGGTTATTCGTATTGCGTGCGGCTGTTGCTTTCTCTACGACACTTTCTCTGGCCATTATTACTGAACTCTTAGAATATTAAAAAGTTGTTTGTCCATCGCAAGTCATGATTGAGACATCATCAAACGGCTTTTTGTTTTGATGGTGTAACTTGGCTTGATGGTGTAACTTGGCTTGATGGTGTAACTTGGCTTGATGGTGTAACTTGGCTTGATGGTGTAACTTGGCTTGATGGTGTAACTTGGCTTGATGGTGTAACTTGGCTTGATGGTGTAACTTGGCTTGATGGTGTAACTTGGCTTGATGGTGTAACTTGGCTTGATGGTGTAACTTGGCTTGATGGTGTAACTTGGCTTGATGGTGTAACTTGGCTTGATGGTGTAACTTGCGCTGTATTTGGATTATAGTGAGGAGGAGGCTGAGCTGGTCATCAACTTCACTCTTTGGTTACAAACTACCTTGGGCCAGCGGCAGACATAAGTCAAGACAACTAGAGTTAATTTAGGATGCAGACACTCTGGGGGACCGCAGACATATATGATGTTAACCGAACGGCGTTGCCCGAAGGGACGTTATGTCGCGCATAACTGAAGTCTAACCCTTCTACAGTATAAGACTCTCCAACTCACGGGAATGGGTTTGCACACTCGGGCATTCACACAGACAAGACATCTGCTTGTTATGAAGAACTCTTCTGGCTTTGAAAAAAATATATAGAAACATTTTCAGTGTACGCTAAACGAGTACTTTACTTAATTGTTTGATTTATTGATGATCTATTCCTCAACAACTGTCCTACCTATGCGACTCGCAACTATATTACCAGTGATCTATATTCTGAGCAATAGAAGTCCAGTGAATAGTAAGCTTTCTTTATTAACGTATTGTGGACATTGTAGTGAAGTGGAAGGGAGTCTGACCAACGCAATGGAGGTCTACACCCCGGTCTGTTTCCACCAGTAGCGTACAATACTGCTGTCAGCGTGCTCCAACATTCACATTTTTTTCCCGAGTGTGTGGCCTCCCCACAGGTGTATGCCTGTTTTGCTTGAACAACTGCATCGCTCACCACTGATAATTACTATAGATCGGGATTCTGCATTCACTGGTTGTGGAGTGTAAGGCCGACAATGTGGAGAGACAGAGAGAAATAGAGAGAGAGAAACCTGCGTCACTCTCAGTTTGTTCTTCATTGCTTTTGTAAGTATCCGTGCCTCGGCAGCATAACACATTGCAGGGAGTTCAGTGGAGTGAAGAGGGAAGTGCATAAGGTTCGATCCCGGCTACCATGCAGGACTGTTTGGTGGACGAGAAGGTCACCAAGCCATATTATTTCTGACTCTATATTAGTCTCAATGTTAAGTCTTTCTTCTTTTGCCTGTGCCTTTCAGCGTCAGATTATGAAGAGGTTTCTTGACCCGGCCCTATTATGTGCTTCGTAGACTGGGAGCTTTACTGCTTCTGTTATTTCTGCTATCCATCTTTTGCGTTTCCGGCCTTTGGCTTTGCATCCATTTAATCTTTATAGGATTGCTTTCTTGGTGATACTATCTGCTGCTTGAGGTGTCACGTGGCCGAACCATCTCGTTTGATGTCTCCTGATGATGTTTAGCACTGGTGTTGTACCTACTTGTCTCCTAATATCTTCGTTTATGATTGTATCCATTCTTGTTACTCTGAGCTTTCTGCGTAGGTATTTCATCTCTGTTGTTACAATGTTTCTTTTAACGTTATTTGTTGATGTCCAATTCTGGTATTGACAGTACAATGTGGGTAGGAATATTGTGTTGTATAGGGTTCTTTTTTGTATCGATTGCCACGTGCTTACATTGTAATATCTGGACAATTTTCACAATGATTTGACTTGCTTTATTATATCTGTTTT
Source organism: Ariolimax columbianus (assembly GCA_036924085.1). Classification (NCBI taxonomy): domain Eukaryota; kingdom Metazoa; phylum Mollusca; class Gastropoda; order Stylommatophora; family Arionidae; genus Ariolimax; species Ariolimax columbianus. The sequence continues at coordinate 24,180,373 of JAVGWX010000002.1, forward strand.
GGATGTGTCGCCTGCACTATCTGCTGAGATTATGTTACCCAGGCACGTGGCGAGTACGTTGAGGAATACAAGTACAAAGGTGAATAGCTCGCTTTATTGGGGGTAAGCAGAAGCAGAAGAAAATACAAAATCAACAATAACAAAGATGTGGACAACAATAAGGATTGGGATAGTGTGCTAGGATCGCTGATGTGGAGAGAAGCATACATCTATCAGTGTAACATTGAGCTGGGGAATCACTAATGTGGAACTGTTGGAGAGAAGCATACATCTATCAGTGTAACATTGAGCTGGGGGACCACTGATGTGGAACTGTTGGAGAGAAGCATACATCTATCAGTGTAACATTGAGCTGGGGGACCACTAATGTGGAACTGTTGGAGAGAAGCATACATCTATCAGTGTAACAATTAGCTGGGGGACCACTAATGTGGAACTGTTGGAGAGAAGCATACATCTATCAGTGTAACATTGAGCTGGGGGACCACTAATGTGGAACTGTTGGAGAGAAGCATACATCTATCAGTGTAACATTGAGCTGGGGGACCACTAATGTGATATTATCGCTAATGTAGAACTGTTGGAGAGAAGCATACATCTATCAGTGTAAAATTGAGCTGGGGGACCACTTTTGTGATATGATCGCTAATGTGGAACTGTTGGAAAGCAGCAGACATATATCAGAGTAACATGACCTGGGAGAAGACCAAGGTGTTGGATTTGTCATACATTAAGGAAACCAGTTAATAGTTTCACAATACAAGCTCTGTTCTAGATTTCCCACAGTACGAGAAATAGAGGAGTACGAAAACACACACGGATGTAAAGAGCTCAAGACGGGCATATAATGGATGACATGGAGAGAGCTAGGAACGATCAAACATGCAAGAAGGACGTGGTGTGTATTTGTTTAAGACTGGAAACTGAAAGATTTGTATAGGAATTAATAGCTAGTCATAGATTAGATATTGAGCGGAGACATGGAGAACAACCAAGGCCATACAACAAAGACTTCAGTCATTTGTTAACTGATGTCTACGAAGGATACTGATCAAAAAGTGGCAGGACATTGTGAGGAATGAAGACCTATGGGAAAGGAGCCATCAACATCCACTGGAACAACAAATGATCGAAGCAAATAGGGCTGCATAGAACATACGCTGCGGAACGCAGACACAATACCAGACAGGCTCTTGCATGGAATCCTCAGGGGAAGAGAGAAAGAAAGACAAAAAAGGTAGACCCAAAAATATGTGGAGAAGAGAATGTGAGAAGGAACTGGAATGAAAACACCTGGAGAGAGGCAGAAAGAGCAGCCCGGGACCGTGTTACACCTGGAGAGAGGCAGAAAGAGCAGCCCGGGACCGTGTTACACCTGGAGAGAGGCAGAAAGAGCAGCCCGGGACCGTGTTACACCTGGAGAGAGGCAGAAAGAGCAGCCCGGGACCATGCGAGCTGGTGGGATGTTGTCAATGGCTTATGCACCGAGAATAGCGATGGGCTTTGATTGAATGATACATTATATGTTAACATAACTAATGCCCAGGTAGACAGTGTACTTCATAGAGTCCCAGCATCAATATATGATTGTCATAGGATACCTATGCCTTCATAATACATTATTATGTATTTCTATTTTAAATATTATTTTTCATGTACGTATTATTTACATATTACTGACTATTACTTCATATATTTATTACGATTATTCGGCCCATTATATAAAACTAATCCACTAAATGTATATTTAATGAGATCCCTTACTTTACAGTTACACCACTGAACGTGAAACTATAACTGATTATTTATTAACTATAAAAATATAGTTACTTATATATTAGATATTGGAAGCGTACACATATTTATAAATTACACAGGTGTATGGATAGCTGTTATATATATATATATATATATATATATATATATATATATATATATATATATATATATATATATATATGTATACCTGCTAATACCTACATTTATTTATTTATTTATTTATTAGAGATGTGATTTTGCAGAAGAATGTTTCATATTCCATGGAGAAATAAATAAAACGAAGTTACAGCGGTACTGACGGTTAAAAGTAGATACAAACACATATAGCTAATGATTCAGTGACCGCGTCAGAACAAAAACAAAACGATACCTACGTTGCGACCGCAAGTCCTTCGTCAGGGACAAAGTACGAACGAAAACAACTAACAAATCACAACAAAAAACCAGATTTTATGTAAATGAGTGGTTTAAGTTTGCCGCCATGCCAAGATATGCCAGATAAGTGAGAAAGCCAGTTATGAAATAGAGTGGACCAAGCAAGAAATGGCCTAATATGATTCCACAGACAAGGACAGACGAAGCATGAAGAAATCACACAAAAACTACAGCAGAAACCTACCGAAAACAACAAATATCAAAAGAACAAAAGACACTCATTTACAATATATAGGCACAGAAATATACCAATAATAAATAATAATAAGATTATTTTTATATGGAAGAGAAAGAAATATAAGGACAATCCAACGATTATCAAGCTCAAAGCTCAGTGTCGATTATCGAAGAAGCAAGAAACGATGCGATGTGACTCTGATGCCTGCCTAACCCTGGTGTCCAGGACAGCTGATGTGATTATTCATCCAGGATAGAGCCGTGTGTGAAAAGCAATCATGGTGTGGCTAATATCGCAAGAAATGAGAGTAAATTCTCGACTAAGGGCTTGAAGAGGTTGTCTATGAAATATCAAATAGAGTTCTAAAATGAGCATATGCTGAAAGGGCATTGAATAATGGAAAATGTTACAACAAGGGATCATCATCAGAAGGCAAGTTATGAGAAAGGAAGTGTCAGAGCACAGCATGACGACATGAACAATACGTGAAAGCGGAACAGAGAAGGACAAAAGAGGAATGCAGTGGCCAATCTAACATCGGGAAGTGGAATAGAATCAACAATTGGATTCAGACAAATCTAGAAGATGGTGGAGCTGCACACCTGTCGATATCAGGCCTCATGGTACGTGATAATGTGCTTACAGCTATACTAGACACCAATCTCTTCTTTTCAGCTCACAGCGGAGCACAAGTCTTCAGAAAATACAAGCCAAGTCCTGTCTTTAGCTGTTGAAGTTTTTGTGGCTTAAAGTTTCTACATTATCCAGCCTTATGCCAAGCCTTCCGTAGTCGCCTCTTATCACATGGCCATAGGTTACAGTATTACAGTTCTTTTTCCCTTTTCGGGCCCTGGTAAAAAGCAATTCGATACCGTTATTAAAAATTATAAATTAGCATGAGTTGTTTCTAGGAGGGCAACCAATGTATGTAAGAGAGACGAAGATATGTTCACAGCCACACTGAAAGCATGTTGAAAGAAGCGACTAATGTTACTAACTTCTTTTTGATATAAGACACTTATACCGTTGCATACTTAACTTAACTTAACGTCTTTATACTGGTTTAGAAGACCCTGCAGAGTCTGTATACAACCAGTTACATTTACATCACCTTGCTCTAAAAGCTATGTGCATCCAGTTTATTCTTAAATGCATTAACTGTCCCTGCCTCCACTACCTTCCCTGGCAATGCATTCCTAGCAGACACCACTCTCTGACTAAAAAAATATTTCCTAATGTCTAACCTGGACCTCTCTTTAGTCAGCTTGTAGCTATGCCCTCGTGTTATTGTAGGTGGCTGTATTTTAAAAAAAACTTGTTATAGTCTAATTCATCGATTCCACTCCCACATGCTCAAAGTCTGCAGCATGTGGAGCAGTCATCTGGGTTAAATAAAGTTATAGTCAACATAGCCCCCATATGATACAAGGAGAAATGTTTGAATAACTTGCTTTCCTTAGGATCAGGAAAAGAAAAAGATAGGAGATAGGAAAACATAAGCTAGAGAGCCGTATGTCTACCGTATATATCACCCTTCTTCGCCACGCTATATAATAATACAAATTTATATATAAATATCTTAGTCACCACAGTCGGCCAGTACATCTACAAGAGCGGTTACCCTTGTGCAGGTCCCGACTCTTGTGCGAGTTGGTGGTAGCTTGTGGATGCATTTATCTGCTTAGCACTCTGAGCTCAGTACGGTGCTTTCAGGTTTTGTGCGGGTCACAGCTCAGTTGCCAGTTAGTCTTGTCAACTAGTGGGGGACTGCCAGGTCTTTTTTTGCGCGCTGGTACCACGGAGTGGTTGCTGTGCTCCAGCGTTCGTCTTTCCTTCTGACTACATGGCCAGCCCAGCGGTGTTTGGAGTTCTTGGTATACTGTAGGACATTTTTGACGAGTGGCAGCCTGGATGTCACTGTTGTGTAGACCCATCTGGGCTGTCGCCTGAGCGATAGACCCACGAGACGGCTCTCGCGAGTCATGTTATATATATATATATATATATATATATATATATATATAATATATGGCGACAGTGCCAGACATGTGTATTCAGATATAACCGCAAATGACTGTACACTCCAATACGAGCGTGGCAGATTCGGCTAAAGAGGCAGATATGAATTGTGGATGAGATACAAGAACAAGGGGGGAAATAGAGAACCTCAAGGTCATATGTGAAATGATGCATATTGCCAGCTAGACAAAATGAGCAAGTCGGTGGTAATCATCAGACTTGGCACAGGCTACACCAGATTATGATATCATCAATTCTGCAAACTGATAACAGGAACTACCCACGAGTGCATCTGTCATACTGTTAACGTGGCTGCTCAATATCTGCTGCAAGTGTCCGACGTATAATAAACAGAAACACACATACGACCATCAAGAGTACCATTCCTGGATCAATGGGTATACAGATGACCTCAGAATGACCACTGTTATCTTTAACTATAACCAAGCGGATGTCTGAAAGCAGCTGATTAAGAAAATGTAGTTTAATATTAAATACTCTGTGAAGGCCCTAGCAGTTTGTAGTTAAAACTCTTGCTTCAACTAACAAACAAAACGTATCTTTGACTAGGATACATTGGTAAACAGTCAAACACTGTCCTGTTCTCATATCATATATTACTTTTTATGAGTGTTAGTTCAACCAATTCTGTTTATCGAAAAAGAAAAAAAACAAGTGGCTTATGTCAGTATTTTATATAATAATGAGTTAAAAGATAAAAGAACAGTGACTTTTTTCACTTTTGGACATAATGTTTATAAAACAAAACATGGAATAGAGGAATGGTTTATAATATTTGTAGATAATAGCATAGCTGCAAAGACCATAGGAAAAGGACTTTAATCATCTTATCAGTGTACCAAAATGTTAAGAACAAAGTGGCTTCTACCTGCTTGTTGTTATGTGATGCATCATGTGCATGCATTCATTCTTAGTATTATTCCATTTATTAATTTTATACCATTGATTGACAGATCGATAACTGGCCTTTCCCAGTTGAAAGCTGCCAGGAAGGCGAGTTGGTACAAATCTTAATAGTGGACTAAGGCACAGCTCTGTTACAAGTCATTGCAGATACCAGAATATACGGCTTCATCGTCTGTGTTACCAGTCTAATGTTAGCTCACTACAACATGCCTTCAAACGTGGCCAGTGATAACTGCTAGGACCTGCTGTATGGTGTTTCAAAAATGTTTCAAGTTTTGGATAGGATAGCACACATGAGATCTACAACTAGTAGAGATGGGTCTGTGCTTTAGTTCAGAACTTGAAGATGAGAAAGCCAAGACTAAAAGTAACTCCATTGACCAGCAGTTGCGGAAGTGGGCAAAAAGTGAGGAAAACGTCATCAACATTTTGCTTCTGGGTGAGTTTCAACTTCCTGTTCCTTCATGTATGTCTACTAATTGATAGATTTAACGTCTTAGTGGTAATTAGTGAGTGAGATAACTGTTGCCCTAAGGGCTGGACACATTTAGCAACGGAGGACCCCAGACCAAAGTGACTTACTGGACTTTATCTATATGGCCCTCTCTGTGATATAGGGCTGCAACGGATAAACTCCATCAAATCATATTTTGGGGAGCCTTGGTCTCTCCCTTTCTCTCCCCCGGTCTCTCTCTCTGTCTCTCCTTCCTTACCCCCCTTCCCTGAGTTTCCAGCTTGCTTGACAGTTTCTCCAAAGATGGTCTTAAATCTCGAATCTTGCCTCTTCCTCTGTGGATTCTCAATCAAACGCCCCATGAGTCTCAGACATTCTTTAGTCGCTAATATAAATTAAGTAATACACGTTTTATATACCCCACTTGGATCCCGTACAAAATAGAATAGAAACATTACATTCCAAGCATGTTGCAAAACGCGATAAAAGAAGTGTTGTGGTGGCTTGCAGCCTCATCATGAAAAACATATTGTTAATGTTATCACTTCAAGAGACCATCAAATGCCTTTGTATATGCTTCCTGTTAGTGGGGGCCAACATTCAATGATGACCTAATGCTTGATAAGGAGCTCAATCGAATACATGCTAATCTCGTAGAACAAAGCATAGGACTACTTATTGTTCTAAGAATGTAAGGGCAACTTAAGAGAGTTGTGTAAATGACTTGCATCAACATAATGTAAAATAAAGTGCTGCAGAAACTGTAGCTGCAAGAGAACATTGATTTGTTTTGCTGCAGGCATCCTGGCAGGGATAAACATACAAGAGATTCTCTATTTCTTCATTTTATGCAAAGCCAACATCAATGCACTTCAGGCAGACCCACGGCTTTCCAGTCTCTTTCAGCAAGCCGTTATGTATATGGATATTTATATAACATACACTCTGGATATTTATATAACATACACTCTGGATATTTATATAACATACACTCTGGATATTTATATAACATACACTCTGGATATTTATATAACATACACTCTGGATATTTATATAACATACATTCTGGATATTTATATAACATACACTCTGGATATTTATATAACATACACTCTGGATATTTATATAACATACACTCTGGATATTTATATAACATACACTCTGGATATTTATATAACATACACTCTGGATATTTATATATCATACACTCTGGATATTTCCTAACTTCTGCACTATGTAGATTACTCATTGGCAGATTACGGCGTTTTATCTTATAAGCGACTGGTCATAGATTGGTTTCAGCATGTCCTCTTAGTCCGAATATAGTTTCCATCTGTGGATGCCCAAAAAGTAAGGATGTCTATGTTTGCATTACTGCATTTCATAGTACATCATCATGATGAAGTAAAAATATCCACACAAGGCCTTGACGATGGATAGTGTCTGTGTCTGCTATTCACGCATGTCGGATTTACCAGCAATCTCTCCTTACCGAAAAATTGTTTGAGTATGGCAAACTGCCTTAATCTCCTTTCTCGTACTGTACATGTTGTAGACTTTGTCGCGTGTTAACTGTCCTGTTCAGCAAAGGAATAGTTTCTCATTCTAGCAAGGAAAAGCCCGATCCTGATTTATCACAGCGCGCCACTGAATCGTCATTATCTACAACAGCGTCATCTTTCAGAGCATTATATTTTGTCATCTATTTAACTTCAAGCTTCACTTAGCTTTCCCACTTCACCACTTACTACAATCATTCCTCTAGTGTGGATCCATTCTTTATCTTCGATTATAATAGCTCACATGCGATCACTTGACAACCGACCTCCCAGCTCGTCCTATTCATGTCAATCAGTTTGTCATTATGTTACGGAGAATAATGTGTACGTGCGTGTTTATGTGTGTGTGTGTGTGTGTGTGCGTTCGTGTGTGTGTGTGGGGGGGGGGGGGGGGAAGAGATTATTTGACTTTTTCACCGCAAATGAAGAATAGCGCACCACTACCACATCTGGTCATTTTACAGGGAGCCTATAGTCGATCATTTTTACTAGCGGTTTTACGTTAATAATTATACATGATGAAGTTGCTAGCCAAATGCACACCTCTTTTTAGTCGAATTTTACAACACGCTTGGTAGACTACAGTGGTCAATTTATTGTCTCCTCTGGTATAACTCATTCGAGTGACATACAGATACAAATATATATACAGACATGAGGAACAGTCATTAAGTCTTAAAACCTAACCTTCTTCATTTCCGCTTGTCACGAATGTGTCATGAAGATCAAGCAGACAAAACCGAGACTATGTATTTATTGTTTGAACACGCTCAGAGAAATTTCTGCAGCAGTGACAAAAGTATCAAGCAAGTAAGAGTTTCAAATACCTAGTGTGTCCACTGATGACTGCAGAGTGAACAGAGAGAGTGTACACAGAACTCAGATTGCACACAGAACTCAGATTGCACATACAACTCAGATTGCACACAGAACTCAGATTTGAGCACAGACCTCAAATTGCACACAGAACTCAGATTTGAGCACAGAACTCAGATTGCACATAGAACTCAAAATTGCGCATAAAACTCAAGATTGCACACAGAACTCAGATTTGAGCACAGAACTCAGATTGCACATAGAACTCAGATTGCACACAGAACTCAGATTTCACACAGAACTCAGATTGCACACAGAACTCAGATTGCACACAGAACTCAGATTGCACACAGAACTCAGATTGCACACAGAACTCAGATTGCACACAGAACTCAGAAGGCGAACATTGTCCACAATCAAGTTACACCGATGATGAAACACCCTCGAGGGCTTCCTTCAACTAAGAGGAGGCTGATAAATATACCGTTTATTCCTACATTGTGTTACCAATGTCAATATGGTCCTTACTAGAAACACATAAGAGGAGTGAGATCCGGGGCTGTGAGATTCGATGTGTAATGCAGCCGGAAAGACAATCCGTGACCGTGTCCCAAACACCACTCTGAGGCCGATAGTGGAGGAAAATGCAATTAGTACCTAAAATGACCCCTCCCCCCCCCCCCCCCCCAGTGGTTTGGTCATAATTCATTATGACGAGCCAGCAGCGAGAGCATATCATATGCAGATTTCTGGCTCACGAGCAAGGAGCCGACCTCGATGCTGGTGGATTGTAGATGTCGCTAGCTCACTCAAGAAGTTACACCTAATGACAGCACAAGCCTCCCACTGGGCGCTAACACACAAATCTACGCATCCCGCCACTCTACGAAGCCTCGTGACAAGAGCAGTAGGACATATGAAGACGAGGAAGAAGTCTTAAGTAAGAGCGATTTGATTCATAACATTTTTACAAGAGTGCCAAACATAAATATTTGTTGTCTTTTTTTTCGACATAGTCCCCGTTCCTGGCAACATACTTTGTCCACTATTACCAGTAGATTGTGGATGCCCTCTTAAAAAATATCTTTTGCTGTGACCTTGAACTAATTTTGCACCGCCTACATTTCCACGTTGCCAGCTGCCTTGGGACACACCTGCTACATACTTTCCTGTAACTGATGGCATCATGGAATATTTTGTGCGCAGTGCCGTGACTCATGTTGAAATCTACGGCTGTTTTATCAACAGTGACTTGCCTTTTACCACGGACTAGCTGGTCGATCTGCTGTGTCACGCTTGTTACGTGTCAGTTGCCTCGCTTGCTGATCTCCCACGCCACGGTTCATCAATGACGTTTTGTCTTTCGTTTTGCAATCTTTCCACCCACCCATACACTTTCCTCTGACTCAAACAACTGTCTCCATATCTTCTGTAGATTTCAGACGGTTTCACACCCTCTGATAAAAAAAACACAAAAAACAACCGAATAACGAACGCCTCGTTGTTCTCTCACAGTGCAAGTCGACAGTGTGGCGGCCATGATGTACGCTATATTTTGCTTGTGCATACTGCTCGATTGGCACAGTCCCTACATGAATATATATATACCGGAATTTCATTTTTTTTTTTACAGCCCATTAAACATTTTACTTTTCGTATCTTTACTGTTACTTTCCGTTGCGTCAATATTTAGTATTGCCGATGTTTTTAATCCTCGTCATTTATGGTTCCGATATTGTACACGATAGGCCTATAAATAGATACAAATTCACGTACAAAATATAATAATGTAAAGGCACAAATATGGTTTACAAAAAGCTTTTAAAAAAGTTACATGATGTTCAAAGTGACAGCAAATGTCGTCACACTCCCCTGCACCCAGGTGTTCATGTTACAGTAAAAAACCTGAACTTTCCGAGACGAGTATATATATATATGTGTATGTGTAGAGATTCACGAGCCTTCCATTCATGCGAAAATCGAAGAGTATACCAAAGTCGTTTTCGTCGAAAACATGCTGAAAACATGCTGACAAACATTGGTGCAAACCTGTTTTACGATGTCTGCTGAAACAATTTCAAGGTCTCTCGGTAGTCCACTACACCATGCCCTCGTGTAACGGTTTGGCCGGAGTGTCAAATTTGTCTGGGAAGCCCGACTTAGACAAAATATACCATACACTACTGCGGCTCACAGTACCAAATGCCTTCGTCAGGTCAATACATATAAATCTAAGTTGTGCTACTAATATTCCTCTTGTAGTGAAAGAGCATGTCTACAGTTCCTTCCAGCTCTAAAACTACTTCGACTTTTTTAAGAGGTGATGGTCATTATCAAGATGCTTGGCCCGACTGTTGATTAGTACACGTGTATTAGACAAACCCCTGAAGATAATCCTTTTCCTTATGAATATGAACGATTAAGGCATCGATTTGCTCTTGTGAGATCACTCTTTCAGTTCACACGGAGCAGAAGAGTTGAGTGACCTTTCTGATAAAGCATGTCGCCCCCCCCCCCCCCACCATCCCACTCTTGAATTGTACACCTCTGCTGGTATAGCATCAGCATCTGGAGGCCCTTCTTGTATAGAGAGCCCCGATAGCTTTCTCAATTTAAGCCAGAGTGCAGGTCCAGACCAAGGCATATCACAACGTGACCATGACCTTGTGTTTGTTGATGCTTGTGCTGTACTCAGAGCATAATGTGATGGAAGGTATACTGATGTATGAGACAATTTAAGTTCGACCATCGATGTCAATGATGTGTCTGATTACCAGGTGGTGAAAAGCTGTACTTTCATTCTGCAAATCCATTCAGTCGACCGATAGAAGGTGCCGCATCGTGGTGTCCGCGGTCTGCCATTCAGACTTTCATTTGCTAATTATTTGTAAACGTCTGGGTGGTTTCAGTGCAGCGGCTTAAAAGGCATGGGGAATGAGCGCCTCTGGGGTATACAGTCTGTTGACATTTAGCCTACCCGGCAGTAAACAGCTCTGCTTTTTAGCAGATCTTGTAACTGATAAGTTGTTGTTTTGTGATGGTTTTCTACTGGGCATTTCTCACTATCACCTACAGGATATATATACACACACACACACCCTGGTATGTATATATGTGTGTGCTTGCGGGTTTGTGTGTGTGTGTATGTGTAAGGGTTGGGGTTGGGGGGAGAGACTATATATGTGTGTTTGTATATATATCTGTATATATGTTCTTGTCTCGTCAAAATACAGTGTATTGCAAAATGGGTGGGCGATGGTTGTTATGTCACTGTGCTCCTCATATAGCTTCAACAGACTTGAAGACCATCTTCTATCGTTCTCTTCACAAGGGCACATGTCTGTATATCATCCCATTGGTAACATGTTGAGCAGACCGTCAAGGTAATGAGGGAAATAGATGCCATTATCTCAGAGTCAAGGGACGAACACACTGATCAGACAATTTTAGCCATGGTCAGGAAAAACATAACTGGCCAAGACCCTCACCTGACCTGGAAACAGGCTGTTGTCGAGGACAACAGTCTGGATAATAAGGTGAGGTTCGACGTGATCCCAGTAGTAGTGAGCGACACGCAGATGAAGTCAAACAACCGATTGGAGGACTCCTGTCCACCTTCATCACCACGCTCGGGATGTGAGGAAAGCTACGACAACCCGCCACTTAACGCCCTTTTCAGGGCGCACAAAAGAGTAACCTACTCATTGTGGGCATTCGCAAACAAGGGAAACAACATCTCAGAGCTAACTACGAATAATTAGAACTTACATTCACGTATGCGTGTGTGTTTGTGCATGTATGTGTAGTGTATGAGTGTGCGTGCGTTCGTGTGCGTTACCTATGTTAGTGTTTTAAGGGTGACTAGACTATTCAATATGACGACACCTTCTTTGAGTGGGAGCTACAAAAGATCTTTATAAAATTTTCAATTTTTCTGCAAAAGTAGTTATTCGTCGTTGTATTTCTTTATACAGAATGGGGTAGTGTTTCTGAAGCAAAAACAGAAGGCCACTCAACAGGCTGTTGGTCTCTGTGAATGTCAGGGAGAGAGGTGCATGTGTTAGCGAGCATTCTAAGTTTGGTAAACATGTTGTCAGACACAGCATACAAGCATTTCCGGGAAGACTAGCTTGTGTGTGGCAGAGATTAGAATAGGGCCAATGTCCCTCTGGGAGCATGTCGTGTGAGGCTACCATAACTGATAGGACCATGTCACTCTGGGAGCATGTCGCGTGAGGCTACCATAGCTGATAGGACCATGTCACTCTGAGAGCATGTCGTGTGAGGCTACCATAACTGGTAGGACCATGTCACTCTGGGAGCATGTCGTGTGAGGCTACCATAACTGGTAGGACCATGTCACTCTGGGAGCATGTCTTGTGAGGCTACCATAACTGGTAGGACCATGTCACTCTGGGAGCATGTCGTGTGAGGCTACCATAGCTGATAGGTCCATTGTCACTCTGGGAGCATGTCGTATGAGGCTACCATAATAGGTCCATTGTCACTCTGGGAGCATGTCGTATGAGGCTACCCTAATAGGTCCATTGTCACTCTGGGATCATGTCGTATGAGGCTACCATAATAGGTCCATTGTCACTTTGGGAGCATATCGTGTGAGGCTACCATAACTGAAAGGGTCATTGTCACTCTGGGAGCATGTCGTGTGAGGCTACCATAACTGGTAGGACCATTGTCATTCTAAGAGCATGTCGTATGAGGCTAGCATAAGTGACGTTCTAAGTACACATAAATGAGTCATTTTGACAGTCATACACCAGTGCTTCCCAAACTTGTCGGTGACATAAACCTGTGCCCAATTTATAATTGCTCTTTTTCGATCATTTCAAATGTATTATAAACAGTATTTAAATGTGGGCTTATCCATTTCTATTAATCTTTTACCATTTAATGATAGCGGTTAAAATAGATTTCAAAATATAAAATCTCAATTGATTCGCAATTTAAATCTAATAATGTAAATATCGAAAAGGTCTCATCTGTATTTAAATGAAAAATATGGCGGATATCATCTTCTGATCGAGAGACAATATCATCTTCTGATCGAGAGACAATATATTCTGATCGACAGACAATATCATGTGTTGATCGAGAGACAATATGTTCTGACCGAGAGACAATATGTTCTGATCGACAGACAATTGTGTGTTTGAAGATCATTCGAAGCCGAGATCCAAAACCAGGCGTCAAAAGTGTTAGCACAGTTTCTTGACACCCATTGCGGACCGGCGACTGAGGATTCGCGGACAGGCACCGGTCCACCACTTTGAGACGCATTGTCTTACACTGCACAACTAACCGTTCCAGATTTGTTTCGGCTGCTTTGTCAATACTGACACACCTACTGTGTGGGCTAACAGAGTTACCCAGCTCTCCGGAGACATTCCCTACCGACGTCAGGTCAACTTATCTGCCAGTTTCTTTGTTCCAGCTTGGTGGATTAAGTTACCTGGTAACGCCTTCACGAGTAAACTACAGACTGCACGTTGCGACAGTTCCATTGTGACAAAGTGGAGGGGGTGGACGTTGAAAAAACGTGAGAAAAGAATGAATAAGGAAGACTAGGGAGCCATTCATAAAACATCCACAAAATTAGGCCATTTTCTCTATTCTCCCCTCCCCAATGTTAAATTCTCTCCATTTTTGATTTACCATCTCTCTTCTTGATGTCCACGTCACTTTAGAAATTAGAATGTTGTAATAATTATCTATACTTATAACTGAATTTAACTCTATGCAATATAGCTTGTCTATTCAGATCACTCTATTTCGTTATGAACTGTATAAAGCATTATTTAGACCTAGATTGGAGAACTACGTAAATGTGTGGAATCCTTATCGTAGAAAGGATGCTTCTGGAAAGGATACAAAAAAGAGAGGCAAAGCTGATAGTGGGATTCCAGAATTACAGTTATGAGGAAAGTCTCAGAAAAATCGGCCTACAGTGTCTGGAAGAGAGAAGAATTCGAGGTGACTTAATACAGGTTTATAAGATAATCAGAGGAACGGATAAATTAGACAATAACACGTTTTTCAAAATACAACCACCTACAAGAACAAGAGGGAATAGCTACACATTAACTAAAGAAAGGTCCAGATTAAATATTAGGACATAATTTGTTTAGTCAGAGGGTCGTGAATGCTTGGAAGGCATTGGCACAGGAAGTAGTGGAGGCAGGGACAAAAAATACATTTAATAATAGATTGGAAGCGCATAGCTTTTAGAGCAAGAAAATGTAAATGAAACTGGCTGTATACAGACTCTGCAGAGTCTTCTAAAGTATAAAGTATAAATACGTTAAGTTAAGTTAAGTTATGTCAGACACGAGTTACTAAATATGTTTCTTGTATTAGTGTATTTTGTATTTTGACAATGTGAAATGCCTGGCAAGAGGGAGACGATCTGTCAGTTGGACGTCCACTTTCAGCTTAAATAATATTTCCATATGTCCCCCTAATGTCCACAAATAATCCGCTGTTTTACAATTTACAAACCCTACTCCTTCCACCTCCTTTGTTATAGATAGTGTTTTGTATCGCTGCTTGTTGTTATAGCCAACTGTGTGTGTGTGTGTGTGTGTGTGTGTGTGTGCGTGCGTGTGTGTGTGTGTGTGTGTGTGTGTGTGTGTGTATATATATATATATTCTTATAGCTGCAGTCAGTCCCCAATACATGTTTTGAATTATCCTGTGAACCTTGCCGTCAATATGCAAACTTTTCAGCATTTGGCTAATTTCCATAAACCTGTCAAACGCTTTAACATAATTTATGAAGCACAGATATACATCGACTTTCATCTCTATGGCTCTCTCCATTATGTTCTTATAATGTATATGGCGCTGTTTGTGCTCTTGCTTTCCTTGAACTCGCACTGCTCATTTCCAATTTTTTGTTTTATTCTATTCTCCACTTCTCTCATGATGATTCGCAATAGTATCTTTGTCAAGTAACTCATAAGGCTGATAGTGATGTGATCAATGGCTCGTGGTACCCCTGTAACTCTGTTACATGATGTGCTCAATGGCTCGTGGTACCCCTGTAACTCTGTTACATGATGTGCTCAATGGCTCGTGGTACCCCTGTAACTCTGTTACATGATGTGCTCAATGGCTCGTGGTTATTTTCCGCAGTGATATGAACGTTGATTTAATTAAATCACCCTGAATACATAAACAATTGTAAATTATATTGTATTGATAGCCCAGAATGAAAGCGACTTGCAGGAAATGGTAGACATGGTAGTTGAGCAAAGTGAAAACACAGAACACAGTTTATATAAAAAGAAATCGGAAGTAATGGGAGTGACTAAGAAACTGAACTCTCCAACAATGCTGCGTCAAAGCGAAGGGAACCTAATAGAGACAAGTTAACCTGTGTAATAACATACAAAACATCAGATGGAAGATGCAATTACGAAATATAATGCAGAATAGCCCAAGCAAAATCGGTCTTCCAGGCTATGAAGGTAATCTTATGCAACAAAACCTTGTGGCTGGAACTGAGAAAGAGTCTTGGATGCTACATGGAACCAGTACTGATATATGACAGTACATGATGGACAATCAGTAAGCAAGCACGTAGATCTTTGGACGCAACGAAGATGTTTTAGAGAAGAATTCTGCGGATCCCATGGACTGCAAAGAAGACTTATGATACAGTACTCGAGGAGGCACAAAGACAACTCATTGCAAGGATCAGTACAAGTCAGTCATCCTTTTTGGGGCATGTTATGAGGAGACTGCTTGGAGCACGTCGTGACAACAGGAAAGATAGCATGAAAGAGAGGCATTGGAAGGCCGAGAGAGAAGATGCTGGACAGCCTGAGAGAATGGCATGGGCGACAATCACCAACAGAGTTGGTACACGACCCACGTGATAGAAATGGATTGGAGGTCCATGATTGCCAACGCCAGCCGACAGGGCACCTGATGATGATGATGATGATAGAATAGTAATCATCTGGAGCACCCAGGATAAGAATAGATTCGAGCTTACAGAGACATTATGATAAGTGATGGGCCAGCTAAAGTGAGTTAGTCAACTGTAAACAATGCGGGATAATATAGTAGCAATACCCAGATTGAAGACACGAAAACCTGTCAACCAAACAACAGAATAGAAAGTGAGGTAATGAACACTGGTCGAACAATCGTCTGCCGGATGACAAAAGCTCATAGTTAAAAAGAGTCGTATTAAAAGGATTCGCCTACCTGAACGCCCCAAAAGGGTCTACCACTGGCCAAGCCTTTCTTCAACAGTTATATTGTAACTTGGATACCGACTATCGTCTTCTTTGTTAAGTGTTCACCTTTCATTGTGGCGAAGCTGCGTTCCTTTCAACGTCAGGCGTTGCAATTCAAGCTATATCAGGACAAATCATCTGTTGTGTGAATGCGTGTGTAGGTCGGTTTGTGCTGCGTTGTAGTGACCCCATTACCGTGGGTCCGCTCTGCTAATTGTTTCAAAGCCAGTGTGGTTCAGCCATGCCTCGTCTCATTCAGATTTGTGTTCCTGCTGCTGGGTGGAATACAAAAAACAAACCTGTCCAATAACGGGGACTCGGTGGGAGATAATCATTAATTGGTATTCATTTAATTAGTAAAAGACTGTTACACTTTTGTGGTCTTGTTTGAGGGGGCTTGGTGGAGGATGTGGGAACTGTTACACTCTTGTTTGAGGAGGGTTGGTAGTTGATGGGGGACTGTTACACTCTTGTTTGAGGAGGGTTGGTAGTTGATGGGGGACTGTTACACTCTTGTTTGAGGAGGGTTGGTAGTTGATGGGGGACTGTTACACTCTTGTTTGAGGAGGGTTGGTAGTTGATGGGGGACTGTTACACTCTTGTTTGAGGAGGGTTGGTAGTTGATGGGGGACTGTTACACTCTTGTTTGAGGAGGGTTGGTAGTTGATGGGGGACTGTTACACTCTTGTTTGAGGAGGGTTGGTAGTTGATGGGGGACTGTTACACTCTTGTTTGAGGAGGGTTGGTAGTTGATGGGGGACTGTTACACTCTTGTTTGAGGAGGGTTGGTAGTTGATGGGGGACTGTTACACTCTTGTTTGAGGAGGGTTGGTAGTTGATGGGGGACTGTTACACTCTTGTTTGAGGAGGGTTGGTAGTTGATGGGGGACTGTTACACTCTTGTTTGAGGAGGGTTGGTAGTTGATGGGGGACTGTTACACTCTTGTTTGAGGAGGGTTGGTAGTTGATGGGGGACTGTTACACTCTTGTTTGAGGAGAGTTGGTAGTTGATGGGGGACTGTTACACTCTTGTGGTCTTGTTTTAAGGGGGGGGGTTTGGTGGAGGATGGGGGACTGTTACACTCTTGTGGTCTTGTTTGAGTGGGGGGGGGTGGGGGTTGAAGGAGGATGGGGGACTGTTACACTCTTGTTTGAGGAGGGTTGGTAGTTGATGGGGGACTGTTACACTCGTGTGGTCTTGTTTGAGGGGGGGGGGGTTGAGGGAGGATGGGGACTGTTACACTCTTGTTTGAGGAGGGTTGGTAGTTGATGGGGGACTGTTACACTCTTGTGGTCTTGTTTGAAGGGGGGGGGGGTTTGGTGGAGGATGGGGGACTGTTACACTCTTGTGGTCTTGTTTGAGGGGAGAGGGGGGTTGAAGGAGGATGGGGGACTGTTACACTCTTGTTTGAGGAGGGTTGGTAGTTGATGGGGGACTGTTACACTCTTGTGGTCTTGTTTGAAGGGGGGGGGGGGGGGGGGGTTGGTGGAGGATGGGGGACTGTTAACTCTTTTGTGCTTGTTTGAGGGGTTGGTGGAGAATGGGGCACTGTTACTCTTGTTTGAGGGGGCTTGGTGGAGTATGGAGGACTATTACACTCTTGTGGTCTTGTTTGAGGGGGGTTGGGGAGGTTGGTGGAGGATGGAGCACTGTTACACTCTTGTGGTCTTGTTCCAATGGGGTTGTAGAAGGAAGACACATAACTAGGATACCTCTAACAGACAAGGACAATGTACATGAGAAGCAGAAAGATGATCATACTGTTAATGACCATCTGAAGCTCTTGTGTCGTGTTGTTTTGTCTTAGGAAGCGGGGGAAAATGATGGTAAGAACACAGATCGACATAGAAAGGATGGGCAGAACAGAAAATATATCTACTGATCTTGCCAGTCAAGATAAGTGTATACAGATAATGACCCATCGTCACAGATGACCCCTCCACGTATGCTCCAGCGTTGATCCCTTATGCAGTTGTCCTCAATTACGGGAAGCTTGCGCTGAAGTATTTATGAGTTCTTGCTGTGGAAGTTTCTACCCACTGTGTTGTACATGATGGGGCTTGCCAAACCCATGCACAACACTTCTTAGTCAGTCAACTGACAGTACATGTACAACAGATGAGACAAGTATTAAAGTAAAATCGATAAACTAGTATTACCAACACAGATACACATTTCCTGTAAGCAGCGATCTAATCTTCCACTTCTGTGTAGGCTTTCATATCGTTAACTTTGATGCTTTTTCAGATTGTCAGCCTGGATGTAATCATGTACTTTTGTGTAGGCTTTCAGACTGTCAGCTTGGATGTAATCATGTACTTTTGTGTAGGCTTTCAGACTGTCAGCTTGGATGTAATCATGTACTTTTGTGTAGGCTTTCAGACTGTCAGCTTGGATGTATTTACAGAAACCATCGTTCAGCCTGAGAGCGTGTTAGGGGATACTACACGTGATGGCCTTCCGCACTTTCTCTCTTGACACTGAATTTGGGGAAGTGGGGGGGGGGGGGGGGGGAATAGAGTCAGAACTTTGACGGACTGGAAATTTTTCATGACATAGCCACCAAACTGCTTTTTCATGGAATTAACTACCTTGTAAAAATCTTGACTCATATACAAGTGCATTAAATTTCAACAGCCAAATATGACTTCCTTAACCCTTGGATGGTTCCAATCCTGTCTTTAACCTGTCCCAAGCCTGTACTTTTCTTGGTCTATCTCCAAACCTTTGCCCTTTCCGGCGTTAGAAAATTATGTTCACAACTTTATTACCGCTATTACGCTGTTTTACGATCATGAAGATAACCCAACAATTCTTCTACCAGGACTGTTGGAGACTTCTTTTTAATGCAGTGATCATGGCGGCGTTTGTTCCCATTGTTTAGGTCTGCTCGAGGAATATATGTGGCTGAAGAATTAAGACAACCTGCTCCTGCAGTCGCCGCTAGGTTTATATTTTACCAGTTCACTGTCCTGACCGATCGATCACCTGTTCCTCTGACCAAGGATTATACAACCGAAAAAAAATTTCAAAAGAAAAAAAGATAACCTAGCTTATTTCTGTCTATCTGAGAAACTGTCATTTTTTTAGTCATCAATAAAGACTTTTAAAGATTGAAACTTTACATCTCATGTAGGAGCGAAGGACAATCAGGGTCAGATGAAACATACTGATCAAGGTGAGAGCCAAGAGCAATCAGGGGTAGATGAAACATACTGATCAAGGTGGGAGCCAAGAACAATCAGGGTCAGATGAAACATACTGATCAAGGTGGGAACGAAGAACAATCAGGGTCAGATGAAACATACTGATCAAGGTGGGAGCCAAGAACAATCAGGATCAGATGAAACATACTGATCAAGGTGGGAACGAATAACAATCAGGGTCAGATGAAACATACTGATCAAGGTGGGAGCCAAGAACAATCATGGTCAGATGAAACATACTGATCAATGTGGAAGCGAAGAACAATCAGGATCAGATGAAACTGATCGTGCTCCTGGAAACATGCTGTGTCAAAAGCTTTCGTCTGCGCGTCGGTAACGATTACAAATTCTTGCTCAATGGGTAAACAAATTAAGCTGTTCTTAATCGTTAAATACGTGTTCAATCGTTACTAGTGTTAGTTGCCCATCGCATGCGCTAATGGCCACATCAACAGACGATTATTTTCTTGATGATGTAACTTGCGCTGTATTTGGATTATAGCGAGAAGGAACGGCGCTTGTTATCGACCTCACGCTCTGGTCCCGCGCTACCTTGAACCAGTAGCAAGACATTAGTCAAGACGACTGGAGACAACGTAGGATACAGACACTATGGTTCCACCTCCCGTGAGACCAGGGATCATTTTAAAATGTGGGAATTCAATAATCCACCGTTTCTGTTCATTGCTTTGGAGGCGAGTGCTTGGCCTTTCGACAGCAGCGACCCTAAAAGAATATGCAGAATCTGTAGATAACCAGTCTTACATTCCAGTCGTGAAATTTCGTCACAAAGTGACTAGCGGACCATTGGGATGTTCACGCTCTCCGAAGTCACCCCGCGCAGTCATGCTAGCGCTGTAGGGGTCTGGTCTGATGGATCTGGGGTTGTCATTGACCAGCTCTTTCCTAATCAGACGGCCAGTACTGATTAGGGACGATGGTTTCACTAGTTCCGTCCCGCTGCTCACGACTCCGTCGGTCTCCACCCTATGTTGTTTACTTGGAAATATGCTGCCCCTTGAGATGTGTGTTATTGAGGATTCTGAATGATTTTCATAGAATTCCGTCATGATATCTGCATGATAATGGGCTGTGTAGAGACATTACATATACTATTGATGACAAGACGATAGTTGACTGTCTCAGTGGTCTACAGCAGTCAATGACGTAGACAACAAAAACCGGCTTGAATGGATGCCGTGGAACGTTGACCAAGAAGAAAAGTGACGTACGAAATAAATATCACAATAAATAATAAAGAAAATGGTGGATTCCGATGCTCAATTCTATTTCCCAAATTGATATTGATTGACGTTATGACATACACTATTGTGTGAACCCGCTTGAGGATTTAAAACATCATGAGGGAATTATATTGACTTCAATGACTGCATGGCAGGTATTGATACCATTAGGCAAAATATGTATTTGATTCCACGGAAGTGAAAAACACAGCATAATTAAAAATATGGGGCACAAAACGTATCCAAATATGATTCACTATTGGCGGCCCGCCTTAGATATAGCAATAGGAATCCACATCAGACACTTGGAATCATAAGCAACCGAACAAAAGCTGGAAGCACCCACACAATCACACATGTACAACTCAGTACGAGTAGCTTCCAACAACAACAACAACATCAACATGTATAGCTGCTTCTCATCTTATATTGTCTTTCACTCGCTATTAGCATGTTATTTGGACTGTAACCCCTCTCATATTAAACCCTCACAATTGCACTGGTTACCGCTAGCAGTTCAATCCAGACTAGCTTAGCAATATTACACTTGTAGACAAGCCAAATACTATGATGGATATGGATTTCAAATAGGCACTACCCGCTGTTGCCATGCTCTATATAGTCTCATATCACACCAGGTATATATACCTGTACAAACCACACCCACACAATCACAAATACAAGTACAGTTACCATTATATGCCCTATATGGGGCTTGGCTTTGTTTGTTCTCAATCTCCCACTACTAAATCCTGAAAGGGCTTAAGTAGCATAATATAGTCCAGAAAACGGAATGCGTTGTATCGTAGTTTACATCTTGACTTCGATATTTGCACCTTTCGGTCCAACACATCCGACTTCAGCAAGCATCTTTTGAGTACCGGGTTAGCATTCCCTCTTCGATCCCTTCTCCTTAGCCAGTCTGCTCTGCTGCAGCCTGTTTGTTATCCGGGATTACCGCGTGGAGGTGTAGAAGGGTCTTGGTAGCTCTGGTTCGCTGGCCCTGACGCTAGCAGTCAGCTATGGGTCGCTGACCACTGCAGCTCGTGCGCTGCAACTTGATCCCTTATATGCCCTATATAACCCCATATAGTAATGGTTTATCTGTTAGCCTCCTCAAAGAAAGTCTGCATCCAAGAATGTATGTACATAGGTAGTGGTGGTTTCCATTACAAATTGATGTACACCAAAACGTTGTCAGTTTCACATACAAATCTACATTTTCTTTAAATGTGCATGTTCCCTATTCAATGTATCTGTTGATCGTTCTGATTGTGTGGGATATGTGAGATGTGTACCCTCTTTCCCCTTCTAAATATAGTTCTTAGTTTGGCGTCTTATCAACTCTTGGTATTGCCCTTTGCTAATTCCCAAGATGTCACTGCTAACAGCTGTGTATGTATTCTTGCATAGGTTCCATTTTTTTAAATATATGTTGCTAATTTTGTGTCTGGATTTTCGGACTGGGTTAGACATGTTCTTTATTCCTAATGCATATGTAGTAGCAATCTCTTTGACTTTTAAAATCTTGACATTGAAGTGTGTTAGTTGTTTTTTTTTGTCTGTAAGTGTGTTTTCTTGGGATTGAGTTGACCGTTTGCTGAGATAGACGGAACACCTATGGTAACATGCGATGTGCCGTGTAGCCAAATTTAGGATCGTAACACAGGACAGCTACATCATTTTTGTTTTCCTTTATAATATGCGAACTACGCATTAATAAGCAGTCGTGCGCCAAGCACGCTAATAATACCTGTGTGTCAGAGGTTTTCACAGGGCAGTCAAATAGCTTAAGCTCTTTATGACATAGATTACTTGCGCGCGCGTATGTGTGTGTATATATGTGTATGCAACTATTTGTTGACGTGAACCATCACTGCTGATTTGACATCCTTGTCTTATTATATATGAAACAAGAGCTTGTCACTATTTTATTCTTTTTCATTTAGGGATACCACTTACAGACACACTCTTACAGACTTTACATATGCACATATACAACAATAGCCTGACTTACATAAAAGTTGTCGCTCCACAGAATGTTATCTAAGTTAAGTCTACATATGTCGTATTGTACCCTACACTACCGGCACACTCAATAACTTAGCAAGATTACACGTTAGATTAAACATTACTGTCATATCTAGTGTACTGTATAACAATAATAATACTTGGTATACTTGGAATCTGGGCATTCAAACAGACATGCTATGCCTGCTGCAAGGTAGCCGAAGGTTATCTACAATATGTTCTTTATTTACAATGTTTACTTTCGGCGGTTAACTATGCCTGGGGGAAGGTAGATTGTATTTTGATTAGGAATTTAATTGCTGTTTCGAATTTTGTTTTGACAGCGACCAACTGCCTACTCTTTATCGATTTTCAACTGTCAAGGGTTATTTAACGAGCGCAGCGTAAACACGGCATCGCCATGTTTTTCGTCAACCTCCAATAAGACTAGACGCTTGTCCCATCTCCCTTGAGACCAGGAATGGGAATGCTCTTGATGAAATTTGTGTGATTCAAAATACCACAATTTCTCGCTTTTGTTTCTTGAAATCCAAGCGACTTTACCTCAAAGCTATATCAACAATAATAATATTAGTAATGAAAATAATAACAATTGAACGAATCGTTAGCAGCTAACGAGAACACACTTATCTGACTCATTGATATTTCAGGTGCCGCCGAGGGAGGAAAAAGCACCCTCGTGAAACAAATGAAGATCATCCACCACGACGGGTTCTCTTATGAAGAACTTATGTCATTTAGGGTAAAGGTGTTCATGGTATTGTTGGTAGTACATGTAGATTATTTGTCTTCTAGTTTCTGGATCTAAGGTGTTAAGCAATATGTGTAGAAGAAGATGTGGACGTGAGAGAGATACAGAAAGAGACAGCGAGAATGAATGGACAGAGAGAGAGATAGAGACAGACAGAAGGGTGTTGTTGTGGAGATTGTGTGGTGGACAGCTAGTCTGGTATATTTATTCAAAATGAGCAAGTATCGTTGTAGTTCCTTTTCTGATAGAGAAATAATATGTGCAATAACATCAACGATGTGCAAGAACATCAACAATACATGACGATTGAAAGAATCCATAAAGCTGATATATGTGTAATTGTGTGTGTGTGTGGCTTATATATATATATATATATATATATCATTTATTCTTTAAATCTTATTGGTGTTGTTTGTTTTATTTTTTAGGTTTTCCTTACTTATGGAAAATGTGTGTCCTTTTTGAATACAAAGTCATTGTGGTTGTATCAGCACACATTAACCAGTGTGTATGGGTGGGTGTCTGCGTCTGTTTGTGATTTGTATGTTCTATATATGTCTGTGCGCGAACGCGTATTGTACTTATATGTATGTATGTTTGTATGTATTTATGTATGTATGTATGCACACCCACACATATATATGTATACACACACACAGACATATACAGAAATGTTGATACTTATCTATTTCTCAGCCAGCAGTATTAGAGAACCTTGTTAGCTCCATGAAATTTGTTTTAAGTGGCATGGGACTGCTGAGAATCAATTTAGAGAAATCAAATAATAAGGTACAGATTATCTATCTGTCTGTCTGTTTTTCTTCATCAAAGATCAAGATGTCTGTTTGTTTATGTATTTATCTGCCTGTCTTTATATTTTACTTTCTTGTTATTTTCAACTACTGCCCTATATCCTGACTTTGTAAAAATAAGTTTACTTTAACTATTAATTTGTGTATACTCTGACATAGACTTAATCATGGTCCACTATTTGAGAATCTGAATAGTGTATTGGTAGAGAATTTACTTTAGTGGGAAATATACGAGGTTCAACTCCAATTACCCTTACGCCCCATTCAATCCAGCTGTAAATGTGTACCTGGCTATCTGTTAGGAAAAGAAAGGCAGGGAGAAGAAGAGCTGGCCGGGTTGCCTCATAAACATGCTGTGGTTTTGTACAATTAAAGTCGTATTGTCTGCTTGACCTTATCTCATGAACATTATTCCAGTCATTTTCAATATATTCCAAGCTGTCGTGGTATTCATGTATTTTTGTTTTACTTTTGTGGACTTCTAAAACATTTCCAGTTTTGTGGATGCAAAGAATTTTACAATTTAAAGTGAACGGAAAATCTATAGTTCTGACATTGGTAGATAGTATGTCAATAAATAAGTTGTTTAAAGCAATAGAAATCAGGGAACAACAGGGCAAATAAGAATTACAATTTTATTTTAAAAGGAGAAATGAAGAATGGTCTAGAAGTGCTAGATTGAGAAACATTGATATTAAATGTGTTGTTACTGAACTGAAACATTACATCTCAGATGTTGCAAAGGACAAGCAAGAAGTAATACAATTGGAGGTTCAGGACATAAATTAGAGATGATAGGATACACCCTCACGAATTAACCTAGCAATGTAAATAGACACGCACTGGATTTGAGCTCATTTGGAAATAGAAGATTGGGGTAGCCAAAAAACACCCGGTGGAGAGCAGTCGAATGGAAGCCAAGACAGCCCTAGTTTTATTCTTCTTTGTTGTTCACTATCAAAATACAACATATATTTTTCTCATAGACTTGGCAGTCTATTTAAGATTTATTTGGTCACCATACATTATATCCCTTGTATGTGGCGAGGAGGGACAAGCTGTTACTGTCCTCATCATATGTAGTTCGCAGATTTGAGAAACATTTTCTATTGTTTGTCTGTCCTCCCCAATCTGGCACATGTTTGTCTGTCCTTCCCAATCTGGCACATGTGTGTCTGTCCTTCCCAATCTGGCACACGTGTGTCTGTCCTCCCCAATCTGGCACATATGTTCCTATCTTCCCCAATCTGGCACATGTGTGTCTGTCTTCCCCAATCTGGCACATATGTGTCTGTCTTCTCCAATCTGGCACATATGTGTCTGTCTTCCCCAATCTGGCACATGTGTGTCTGTCTTCTCCAATCTGGCACATGTGTGTCTGTCTTCCCCAATCTGGCACATGTGTGTCTGTCCTCCCCAATCTGGCACATATGTTCCTTTCCTCCCCAATTTGGCACATGTGTGCCTGTCTTCACCAATCTGGCACATGTGTGTCTGTCTTTCCCAATCTGGCACATGTGTGTCTGTCTTCCCCAATCTGGCACATGTTTGTCTGTCCTCCCCAATCTGGCACATATTTGTGTAATTTTTGTTAATGTGTTGAACAGATAATGTCTAACTATTGTTAGTTGATCTATTCTTAGTAAAGCGAAGTATGGATGAGTAATATCAGAGGTTACACTACTAGAGGCCACTAACGACAAAGAAATCATCATGAAAAGATAGGATCAGATGAAATATTACAAAGTTTGGTTATGAAGGCAAAAAAGAGGCGCAGTTCAAAAAAGAGAATTGTACCACATAAGTAGTTATAGGCCATATTGATACCAATTCAGAAGAAAGATGAACTTAACAAGGCGTGTCAGTTTATTTAACTGTGTATGAAGAACTGATGGAACACATGATAAATATCAGACTAACATGACACTTGAAAGAAAAGCAAATAATAATTACACAGCAAGTTGATTAAGTGATCAGTTGAAGATCAGATCACCTACATTTCTCAGATAATTAAAAATGGCTTCCAAGGAAGAAAAAAACATTCACTGGTTGTTTGAGTGATTTGGAAAAAAAAGCTTTTCATAAAGTAAAATACATCCCAAGTAAAACCAGAAGATGTAAGTCCAGTCATTAAACTTCAAACGTGTGTGTTTTCACAGGCCCATGTCCACACAATCTTGTCAAACAAGTGTTGCTATGATGAAGAGAACCTGATGTTGGCACATATTTATGAATCACTACGTCATCTATGGAGAGACCGAGGGGTCCGTTCAGCTGTTGCTAGGGGTTACGAGTATGAGCTTAACGACTCAGCTATTTAGTGAGTACATATTCTAGACTTCTACACTAAATGTGAACTGTAGTGTACAATTTGTATTCGTCGTGTAACATGTTGACTGGTGTAAAAGGTAATTAATATTCATAATTGACTACCATTGACTGTTTTCCATCTCACGATGTTAACAGTTGCTTTTCTCGCGTCATATAAGAATAGAGGTCCTTTATATTTATTGTGGCTTATAGTTTATGCTAGATGGAGTAGTTGGAGCCATGCCCAACCATCTTTTGTTGTGACATGTCCGGCATTTGACGGTATTGCTAAGATTTGCTGCCATTTAAATGTCCAAGGAACACAAGGGTTCCTATGTTAAACCATCCAATATTTTCTCTATTTGTCATCTTCTGTTCCTTTTTCAAGTAAATTCGCTTGTATTAAGTATGTGCTGCACAACCCTGCTGTGTTAAGTATGTGCTGCACAACCCTGCTGTATTAAGTATGTGCTGCACAACCCTGCTGTATCAAGTATGTGCTGCACAACCCTGCTGTATTAAGTATGTGCTGCACAACCCTGCTATTCATATTTTATTTAACAACACACACACACATCAGAATTCAGCTTGGCATTGTTGGTACCAGATTGGCCTAACCTCTTTGAACTCTTCTTATTAGCCAGTTTGTTTTGTTGCAGCCTGTTATCCAAGATCCCTGCTCAACATTTTTATATTGTTATCCAGGATCACTGCGTGGAAGTGTAGAAGAGTCTTGGCAGGCCAAGGTTTTGAACATGTGTCCTGTTGGACAGAAGACATGTACCCAAATCATTAGGCCACCAGCCCTGCAATGTTCTTGTCTAAATTAAGATGAGTGCTGATTCTGACGTTTGCAATATGTATCTTTTGTAGAGACCTCCTTTAGCACATCCACATATTCCTCTTTGCTGTCCATGCTCCCGCATTAGCACATCTGTGTTGCTTCCTGTGATCTTATTGTTTGTTCACTGGTTGTCCATCATTTACTTCAATATGACAAGGCTATGTCTATATCACATATAACAATTCTCTTTCAATCTGACATTAAGAAATACTTTTTGCTTAGAATGTCTTTTATTTCTGGAAAGCTGATTTTTGTCTATGCTGATCTATTCTTTATTACAGAGTTGCATGTTTCATCTCGTGTTATCACAGTGTCCACATATTTGAGTGAATGAAATCGTTTTAATGTTATTGCATTTATTTTGGCACTGTATTTATTTTTAATTAGTGATAATCATTAGTTACATTTTCTGCTGTTTTAATGGAGAATTTTATTAATACTTTAAAGCATCACAACGTCAACCATTTTCTGTAGCTGTTTCATTTTCTTGACCAACAAAAGAGACAGAGAAAAAGAGAGAAAGTAGGAAAGAGAAAAAAGAGATGAAAGCAAAAGAGAGAAAGAAGAGTGAGAGAGGGAGAGGACATGACATAAGTGGTAAAATATGTGGCTTAAATTTCAAATGACTACATTTTTATACATTCACTACTTTTACATTCCAGCTATTTTGAAAATATGGAGCGGATTTGTTCTTTGAAATATACGCCAACACCCACAGATGTCTTGAGAGCAAGGGTTCGGACAGTTGGGGTTATAGAGACCTGGTTCAAGATAGAGAGTATAATGATCAGGCAAGTCTGATTTCATGAGTTTAGGAACTAAACGTTTGATCATCTTATCATTCAGCCTGTTTTTGTATCAATAGAAATATGAGACCTACAGGATACCACATCTCTGTGCTCTGGCTGTAGTGGATTTATATTATATAGAAAAGACTTCACTCACTTCATTGCAAACCCATAGGGGCTCAGCAAATAGCCAAGTGTGTGGATACCTCTTCTTTTCTTATTCTTCTGCATACGGTTTCGAGCATCAGCTTGGATATATCTAAAGAAATTAGTGGTCAGCATGAGATCATTAATATCCCTGTTGAGTTTGCCCAAGAAAGATATTGATGATGGCTATAAGTGCTTTCTCTGCTCTTCATAAGTAGGACAACTTTACAACAGATGTTCATCAGTCCTTTTATTAGTGCCACAGACACATTTGTTGGTGTGTCCTATCTTTAGCTGTTGAACACATGGTATCTCTATTTATTGTGGCTTGCAAAGTCTAAACATTACCACATGATCAGCTCTGTTGAGCTGGTAATATGTGTAATTTAGCTGTTGACCAAGATGTTAATTGTTCATGTAGTTTGCAGTTACATACACTGCTGCTCCTTCCTCTCAGGTGCACTTCTCTACTAGACTCATGTTTGATAGAAATACATTTATTTACTGCAGTGTTGTCATCTAACAGGTGGTCATAGGTTCATTTCAATTTGTCCCCACTATGTATATCTAACATCCCCACCATGGATGTATATGAAGCCCGGATGGTAGCTCTTTCATTGTGGTAAGCCAAACATAACCAGGATATGGGATCTGCGCGTGTCCCAGAAATTTGGGGTACTCTTTTGCTGCTATCCACTCATGCCATAGTTATCCCTTTTATACATATTGAAGCGAGGATTCAGTCATGGTTACTAGAGCTGTACTAAATAATGCATTTAGTAAACTATTTGGCTGAATACACTGCTAAAACTGAATGTAAAGAGCATACCACCTGTTCAGCACTGCCAGCAACATATTGTCTGACAGCAGATATCTTTTGGCAGAGGAAGAAGTGAGACATTTTTTAAAGCAGCAATCAAGACTTAAACAGGACTTACATTTGGTATAGCCTCTACCATAAATGATGTGAAAGATACATGCGTAGGTTGTTGTTGCGGATCCAGGAGCATCTTGGCTCTCTCATCAGTCGAATGCCATGTAATGGTATCTGAACATGTTTGTTAGTTGTTATTTGGTGCCATACAAAATGTTTCATTTATCTGCTCTCAGTGGTCATTTGGAAACATACACATTTTTTCATTTATCTGCTCTCAGTGGTTATTTGGTACCATACAAATTATTTAATTTATCTGCTCTCAGTGGTTATCTGGTACCATACAAATTGTTTAATTTATCTGCTCTCAGTGGTTATTTGGTACCATACAAAATATTTCATTTATTTGCTCTCAGTGGAAGAAGTCATTTCCTAACATCTTTAGCGCTTAGCACTGAATGAGATGATGATCAATGGTTTTGTATGGTCGTGTACACCCATTAAGGAACTCAGGAACCAACACATATTGGAACCAAACATTGAAATGTTGTGAATTCCCTAAAAGTAAATTCTATATATATGAAGGGGGACGGCGTGGCCTAGTGGTTAAGTGGCACGGCTCACAACCGGAAGGTGCTGGGTTCGATTCCCATCACAGCACCGGCCGTTACCCCGGGGAAGCAAACCCTTAGAAAATGCAGGAGGAAGCAGACCCTTACATAAAATGCATGCTGAAGTCGGATGCACTGGGCCGACACGCGCAAAATAAAAACCACAGTGTAACGCACACACGCCTTGGGGAATAGAGAAATAAGGCTAACGCAACAAAAAATATATATGAAGTTGTGGATATCATTGAAAATGCAGACTAGGAAGATCTGACAGATCTTGTTGCAATGGGAAAGTTTAAGAGCAAGAAAAGCAGATAAAAAAATGTATTTAACAATCTGTGATGTGTGATAATCTGGATGGAAAAACAGAGCATTAGAAGTGCTGACATGATAGTTGTGGAAAGAATTGACTACCAATGTAATGCAGAATGACACATGATGATGGTGATGATATTTATCTTCTTCTTCTTCTCCTTCTGTGTTTATTCTCAATCTCCCGCTACCAAGTCCTGAACAGGGCTTTGCAAGTAGCTGGATGTAGTCCAGAGAACGAATTTCAGGATTAATCATCAATATCAATGCACTGTGGTCGATACAGCTCTAGATGGGTCTTTGGTTCACTGTTAGGGAAGAAAAGTTGTGATGAAGTGGGCCGACCACCCCGCCTCATAAAATGTTGAGGTCTTAAACAAAAAAATCTGTAATACTTCATCCTCAACAGCAGTTTTTGCTATTGGATCACCCTTCTGTTATATATGAGGTATGTGTACATGATATTTTAAATCACATCGTCTTAATATTTTAGTTTACTGTTTGTCTTTTAATATTGTTTTACATTTTCATTGAATTTCATAGCTGCCCATCATAGTAATTGTGGAGCTTTCGTCTTATACAAAGCATTTCTATTTTTACTGTATGCACCTTAAAATTATGATATATGTTTTACTGTATGTACTAATTTTTTCACAGAATGTATGATGTCGGTGGTCAAAGGTCAGAGAGAAGAAAGTGGATCCACTGTTTTGACAACGTGAAATGTGTTCTTTTTGTTGTTGCAATAAGTGCATATGACATGTGTCTCATTGAGGATCCTAGCATGGTATGATTGACTAGAATATTCAGTGTAGAAGAGAGGCCTCATACTCAAATTGAGGATCCTAGCATAGTATGATTGACTAGAATATTCAGTGTAGAAGAGAGGCCTCATACTCAAATTGAGGATCCTAGCATAGTATGATTGGTTGTAGAACATACAGTGTAGAAGTGGGGTGCAACACTCAAATTGAGTATAGAAGCATAGTATGATTGCAAAACTTCTCAAAACCACCCTAAAGACCACACAAGGACAACTTGTATGACCCTTGGGCCATGTCAAATTAGAACATTTTCTGCTTGTAGACATCAGCTTAAACATGTTTAAACACCACCAACATTCAGCCTTAGCTTATCGACTTTTCCCTAGAGCTTGCCCTGTAATGCTACTTGTTATGACCATGTGCACTTTCTCTGAAATTGGCACTTTTTTTTAGCAGATATAAAGTTGAGTTTAGCACCAGAATCACCAAGGGATGGACCTCAGAGAGAAGACTATAGAGAGGCAACCTGGTTGAAAGTCAAAATAGAAGTCATTACTCAGGGCTATGGAACCATATGAAAGATGGCTGCAAACCAGGTGAAGTGACCAGTCACTGACCAAGGATCTATAATGTAACATAGAAAGTCCCTAGAAGTGTGGACACCATCATTGTCTTCCCTTGCTTTGCTTCAAAAGCATGAAGCAAGGACAGATGTAGACATACTTACAGATGCCTCATTTACATATTATTATAATACTATTTACACTTTATTATTTAACAGGTTATCTGTTTATCTCCCTAAACCATATTTTTCAATTTTTACTTCCCTTTTATACCTGTCTATTAATTTTTTTATGCTCTCTCTTCCTTTTCTTCTATCACTCTCTTTTTACTCTTTTTTCTGTGAGAAAGACTAACATCTGTCAGGCAAAACATACTGATCAGACATGTTAGTCAGGGTAGGCAAAATATACTGACCAAGACCCTCACCTCGGCTTCCTCATAACCCTGCCTGGAAACAAGCAATTTTCATGGCAGCTTGGCTACAAGGTGAGGGTTCAACGTGATCCCTGTAGTAGTGAGCAACACGCAAATGAAGCCAAGCAAGCTCGGGATGTAAAGAAAGCTACTGCAACCCGCCACTTAACGTCCTTTTCAGGGTGCACAAAAGAGTAAACCTACTCATTGTGGGCATTCAAAAACAACAACTCTTTTTTTCTATCTCCTTTTTTCTGTCCCTCGTCTACTAATTCACGATTCTAAGTGCAACACTATAACGATTCTTGAGCTTGCAAACCACACTGACTCTGGGAGTAGCTCCTGCTTGAAATGAGTTAAGCGGTTGAGCAAGACCAATTTTCCATCAGTCGACAGTAGGGAGATTTCCTTGTGGTCATCACAAGATTAATTATTGTCCTTGTACTTGTACACATGGACAATGGAGGTGTCTTTCAGTTCCTGAGGTATGTGACCAGTTGCATCCCAATTAGATCAAAAGAGATCTGATATCTTGTGCAGCTAAGCAGGGCCTCTTGCTTTGTAAACCTCAACCAAAAAAAGCATCTGACCTTGAGGCCTTACTGCTGGGCATTATGCTGATAGTTTTCTTCACTTCATCTCTACTGGGGAGCATATCGATCCTTTCGTTCATAGTAACTTGAGGCATGTGTGGTATGTCTAGTTCGCTAATTATGGGTGGACAGTTTTGGATAGTACTGAAGTGCCCTGACCATAGCTCCAGAATGTGAACTCTATGTCAGTCAGCATTGCTGTTTCATGAGCATTAAGGACAGTAGATGAATGGTAGAACCAGGAGTCATAGACTGCTTTCAGGACATCACAAAACCATCAGGCCTGGAAGACATTAATAATAAATAGTGAAAGTTAAAGTATTTCTATTGATATATGTATTTATTTGTTTCGTAATAGTTTGAGTTGTTTTTTCAATTTTATTTTCCCAGAATCGCCTAGAAGAAAGTTTAAAACTCTTCAGTCAAATATGCAACAACAGATTCTTTGTTAACAGCACCATGGTAAGTGTGTGTGTGCGTACGTGGTTACATCACTATTAATCTTTATTAAGTAATACATATATAATAAAAAATGAATAGCATATTATTTTGTCATTACGTTATTTCAATTGTAGTTCAGGTAATTTTTCTCCACTTTGATGCTCATTCAGGTTAAATAGCTGGTGATTTCCATATTGTTTTTGTTTTATTTTCTTCATTATAAAGGTCTTAGTTGGTTGAAACATCGGTCATTGTCTTTTACTGTTATTGTGTCATACTAAATTTAAACCTTTTCAGTTTCATCAGTACCCTGCCTCTAAATACATTGTTGTTGAATGTGTATTAGTGGAAATTCATTTTCGTCTAATGTTTTGTGTAAAGTTAATTGCCCATCGCAAGTGATATCAACATCATCAGATGGTTGCAATTGTATTTGGATTACAATGAGGAAGAAATTGCGCTGGTTGTTCAATCCCACTCTCTGATCCTGAGCTACCTTGGACCAATGGCAAGACATAAGTAAAGATGAATGCAGGTAATTCAGGATGCAGACACTTCGGTTCCTACTCCCTTAAGATCACGGGTCGCTTAAAACTTGCACAATTTGATCACCCATCGTTTCTGTTCAACACTGTGAATGGTGAGTGCCTTGTCTCTCAACCACAGTGGCCCCGGTTTTGTGTAAGAGTAAAGGTAGTCCCATAGCATGCACTGTCATTAGGAATGAAGTGTTAGAGACATCGTTGTATGATGTTTCAGCATTTTTTTATGTAGGGTGACAAGTTCCCTTCCTCACTGCCATGCCTTTCTTAACTGTAAGTCAGGTGCCCATTTACTGCTAGGTAAACTGTAGGGTGTTGCTACCAAAGAGCATAGCTCATGCCTTTACCGTAAAAAGCAACTACCCTAACTACTCTGCAATTCAAACACCATAGTTACGTAGGGACTCTGCATGATCATGATGAGAGACCAAAGGCTGTTGGAGACCCATTGCAGCCAATCATTGATGTGGAAATGGCACTTGAACTGAACTGAAGATAGGGCTAATGTTGGTTGTGGTTGAGACTGGCTGCATCATTATAAAAATAATATGCTACACAGAAACCATAAAAGAAAGTGCACATAATTGCTTTGAGTCTTATTTCCTTCAAGAAAACTAATTGCTGTGCTGGCTATAAGCCCTTAGTGAAACCAACAAACAAGTAAGCATATCTATATTTTATTTGAAACTGTATATACATTATCCCCTGTGGTCTACCATCAACATTTTTGGGACTAGAGAAAAAAGACGACTTGCCTCAGTGGGCACAGTAAAGTACACAGACTAGATAGAAATAAACCTAGTTTTTTATACAGATGCTCCAACCCATGTCATGCTGATGAGATGATTGATATCCTAATGGCACATAACAGACTGAGGTACCATCTATTCAATAAACTGAAGATAGGTGGCACTGACGAATGCACCTGTGGTACAGGGAAAATGACCGCTGAACCTCTGCTGCAAAATTGCCTGACATACGAGGACCAGAGAAAGCACATGTGGCCATCACCAGTGCCAACACTAGACAAGCTCTATGGCAGTGTTGACAGCTTTCATCTAACAAATTCAAGTTGACGTCTGACAGCGTACGAAGAAGAAGAGATATTGTAATGGCACAACCAGCTGCCTGCTCCTCATTAATATATTTACATTTTATATCTAGTTCTAGATCTGCTGTTTATGCAGGGCTGCTTCTATCAGATCAAAAGTAATTGATTTATTTTGCTCTTTTGTTACCAGATTCTGTTTTTGAATAAACTGGATCTCTTTCAAGACAAAGTGAAATATTCCAAGCGTCACTTGCGCTACTTTTTCCCAGATTTTCCTGGTGAGTATTGACTGACAAGCTTTCCTTTCATCACACTTCACAAAAAGTGAAACTGCAGCTTTCCCCTAGGATTATATTGCTCACAACTTATGTAAAAACAGTCCAACAATATGAGTCACATACATTGTAAGCACACATCTATCAGCCAGTCCAACAATATATGTCACATACATTGTAAGCACAAATCTATCAGCCAACCCAACAATATGAGTCACATATATTGTATGCACATATCTATCAGCCTGAGATAAAAACATGCATCAGACAAAAACAAAAACCTTACAAACTCTTGCAAAGAATATTGATTAATTTATGCATCATTAATGAAACTATGAAGTTGACACAATCATGATCATTCAATAAATTAATCATAAATTAATAATATATTTGTTTACATAATTTGTTTCCATGTCAGAAAGCTTTATTCATTTGCATTAATGTATTTTATTATATGAAACACATGCACCAATAGGAATTTTAAAATGCTATGAGAGATTTTTAAGTAAATGCAGCAGGAGTCATGTTGCACTGCTATAAATGAATTTTTCTGCATTGAAGAACTGTTTAAATCTTTTCCAGTAATAGTAATTAACATTCACAATTTATATTGTTATTGTTGCTATCCCGTAGCTGTTGAGCAATCCTGCTCTTGGCAGTCCAGTGCCATTCTTATATAAATACAGGTCTTCATCAGTTCTGCTGTGCCACACAGTGAATTAGCTGTTGTCAGCGGCATTTGTAAAAATGTTTTCCTCCTGACTGCAAGCGCTTTACACTCAATGAGTAGGTGTCTGTTTCATCGGGGTGAGAGCAGTGTCTGCACAAGGGCAGCTGCTGAGGGTTGATGTAGTTTAAGTGACAATTGACTCTAGTGTGTCCTGTTCAGAAGTAAAACCCATAAAACTTTGTTCTCTTCTGTGTAGTCTATTTACGTCATCCTTATTTTTTGGCTGTGACATTTCCTTAAATACACTGCAACTAAATGTCCCTGTCGCGCACATATTCAGCCAAATTTCCCTGGTAATATTTCTAAGGAATTGTTAAACTGTGCAGTTGCTACATGGTCTATCCTTTTATTGTTTGGAGGATCTTGTTTTGCCAGTACGTCATCTTATTTCCTGGTATCTTGCATTTTCAGGGATCCATTGCAGGGTAACATTAATCACACAGGCTCTGATTATAACTTAACTTAACGTGTTTATACTTGTTTAGAAGACTCTGCAGAGTCTGTATACAACAAGTTTCTTGGAAGGTGGTTAACTGATGTGCCGTGTCCTTCTTAATAGACTCAAACACTACAGCAAAGTAGACCCGCAGCCTGTTAGGCACCATCCGTGCTGCTCTTTACAAACCACCTCCTGATTAAGCCATCCATGATAATGCGTTCATTATTTGTATTAAAAATCTGCTTAACAAAATGTAATCACAACACTAAACAAGCACAGTGTTTGAGAGACTGCATGCAGTCAAGTTCAGTATCAATCGTTTCTGAAACACAAGCAAGGATGTTAACCTTTTACAGTCCAAATTGTCTAAATGCAGTCAACTAGACAAGCACCACTAATAGTTCGATTTATCTGAAGTTTTTTTGCGTTCACATTATTTCTCTATTCCCCAAGGCGATTTACATTGCACTACAGTTTTTATGTTACGGTTTTTATTTTTATTATGTTGTTGATCACCCTTCCTACTGAAAGCATCTCTTTCTTATCGAATGGAGTGTACTCCAGTGTCTCCAGTACAGATCTAAAGTCACAAAAATGTCCAGTGACACCAATTCCCTTATGTCAAAATGTTGATGAGAAATCTCAACAGCTGTTTTAATAACCTTTGCCGTCACTTCAGCATTTGAATGGTTCGCCCCGCATGAATCACAAAAATACAAAAAGGATTCATCCCGTTAGCTCATAAAAATATCATAATCTTTAAATGAGGTCAATTTAACAGCTGAAGCATCTGTATAGATTAGGTCTACCGATGCTGGGTAGCTATAGACTGTCTTCCGGATGGTAGATGTAGTTTCTATGGTGACATCTGTTTCTATTAGGTGTATTTTAATAGCTGCCAGGTAGAAGTTTGTCCATGTGTTAGGTCCATAAATCTTCTCTCCATTGGTAGATTGTGTGTAGTGTTTCTTCTTCTGCTATATCCAGTGGAGACAATTGCTTCAGTTTCATCTTTTGTGTCCAACAGTCTGTTTTTACCCTATATGCGTGATCAGTTGTTTGTCTTTTATATCTATCTACTGCTTCAGTCAGTGACCTTTTCCTCCTGTTCAAACAGTTCTATATAGTCCTCTATCTCTCAGGTTGCTGTGGGTGTTGATCTCATCCCCCCACACATTAATCCAAAAGCTTTTTCTGCACCCTGTCAGCAGAGGAGATGTTGTTTGTACTCAGTTGTCTGCATGGGAAAGGCTATAGTCCGTCATTGATCACACATATTCCATATATATATGTATGGTGAAGTTTGTTTATCAGCTTGCTTTCTCCATAAGATTGAAAATGTATGTTTTTGTTAACATGGTTTGTTCATTGATTGTTCGTGTTATTCTTGAACAGAAATACTGTAAGGTCGGCACTGCATTGTACAACTTAGCAAATGTTACTTCTACCCATAGGTCCAGATAGAAATGTTGATGCCGCTGCCAGGTATGTCCAACACCTGTTCCTGATGCAGGTATCAAGTCCATCCAAGATTGTCTACCCTCATTTCACCACCGCCACAGACACCACCAACATCCAAGTAGTCTTTCAGGTTGCCATGGATTCCATCCTGAGAGATAACTTGAAAGCAACAAATCTGTTGTAGCACTTGCTTATTTGGTTAGTTTTACCATTCAGTTCCAAGTTCTGAAATGGTGACTCTCCGTCACTTCTATAGGAACACAAGGATGTTGTAGTCATGCTCCATCAATTTTATAGGAAAACAAGGATGTTGTAGTCACACTTCTATAGGCACATAAAGATGTTGAAGTCACACTCCATCACTTCTATTGGAATTTAAGAATGTTCAAGTCGCACTCAATCACTTCTATTGTAACATAAGGAGATTGAAGTGACACTCCATCACTTCTATAGGAACAGAAGGATGTTCAAGTCACATTCAATCATTTCTATAGGAACATAAGGATGGTCAAGTCACACTCAATTATTTCTAAAGGAATATAAGGATGTTTGTCACATTCAATCATTTCTATAGGAACATAATGATGTTCAAGTCACATTCAATCATTTCTATAGGAACATACGGATGCTCAAGTCACACTCAATCACTTCTATAGGAACATATGACATTTGCAGTCACACTTCATCACTTCTATTTGAACATATGACTGTAACATCAGATAACAACAAATCTCAAAGAATGTTTTGTCAACTAATTAACTGGTGCAGAAGGAACTTCAAACCAAATAAGTCTTGAAATTTTCTAATTAATTTATGGAACACATGATGATGTAAGACTAGAGAACATCAGTTGTTAAAACCCAGTGAATGTCGTTGGCAGAGTGTATGATGCCTAACTAAGTGACACTATGGCAGTACAACTAATTTAACAAAAGGACAGAAGATCAGTGCAGGTTGTTTGCAATGTTCATGATGGAATGCCTCCAATTTCTGTTGATTCAATAATTGTTTATATATGATACAGATGCAAAAACAGTGGAAACAGAAAGATTTACCAGAAAATGGTTCAGAGTGCCACCAGGACTATCAGACATAGTACACATCATGCTGCACTCACCATCATATAACTGGATAACTGTGCCAGTTGAATCTAGATTATTTGGGCAGTTTTGAATGCTTGGATTTGAGCAACATTCTCTCAAAATATTCAAACACTGATTTAGTTACAGAGTTATGAAAAATATATGTTCATAGCCAAAGTCATTACTGTAGAAGTAGGCACAAGCGGTTTAGTGGCTGCATCAGTGAACATTCCACTGTAGCAATTAGTCCTCCTGAAAGGGCAGCCATGGACAAGAACAATGAAATAACTAAGGAAAACAGATGAAAAGATCTAAACTGTCTATGAACAACTACAATTGTCAATGGAATGTGTTTAAAACCATCTACAATACCAATTTCATTAATGCTGGTTGAATAGATAAAAACAGGTCTGGTAGCCAGAGCATTGTTGGTTCGATCCCAAAGCCAATTCGCCACATTGGAGATCATGACTAAAATTGGAGTCATGATACCAAGATGTAGTCATGACCAAAGTGAGAGTCATGACCAATGTGAGAGTCATGACCAAAGTGAGAGTCATGATACCAAGAGGAAGTCATGACCAAAGTGAGAGTCATGATACCAAGAGGGAGTCATGACTGAAGTGGTAGTCATATTCCAAATTGGAGTCAAGACCCATGTGGGAGATGAACCAAATGAGAGTCATGTCCCAAGTGGGAATCATGACCCAAGCAAATTTCCCATATAATGTCAAGCATCTGAAGACTTCTTCTTCTGCATTTGTTCTCAATCTCCCGCTACCAAGCCCTGAACAGGACTTTGCAAGTAGCAGGATGGAGTCCAAAGAACAGAATGATTTGTGTCACTAGTTTACAGCGTGACTTCGATATTTGCACCTTTCTGTCCAAAACATCCGTCTTCAGCATATCTGAAGACTTGAAATGCTTGCAAGTTGACTGGACTGACCATCATAGTGCCACAGGTTGCATTGCTCTGAATAGGGATAGAACAGTTATTTATCACCGTTTTTATAGTAACAAAGAATTACAAAGGTCATTCCCACCGATTGAGAGATCTGAATTATGGACATGCAGAACCTACATGTGCATGCCAGGGTCTGCTTCACAAACTTTTAGTTACTTCTTCATAGATTTTGCATTAATTTTCTATGGCAGCATACTTGTGATTTGTATGTTATTTATTTGCTTAATCACATATTAGATGCTTTATTTTATTTTTTAAATCATTCAATTTTGCTCCAGTTGGAGCATCAAGCCACCACCACAGTTGCCCTTCTTGTAGGAAGCCTGAAGCAAAGCATTTAAATTCTGTTGCAGTGCAAGTGGTTCCTGTAGCCTATATAATCTTTTTGTTTAGATATGTAGGTGTCTTTAGTTAGATCATTCCATACATGGCTCAGAAATATCATGGCTGGCTAAGTAGCTCAATTAGAACCTAATCGTGTGGTGAAGCTTTGATGTCACTTCATTTTGTATCTCAGTGCTGCATTACTCATTGCTTCAGTCATTCATGTTATCTAAGTCTATTAAGTGCCAATAATTAATACCTTCCATTTATGGCAAATATTTGCTAATACATGGTTTTTATGATGAATATTAAGAATCCTGTGGACATCTTTGTGGGCTAGTGATGTGGGCAAACATAAATCTCTACATCTACCTGTATATAGTACTACCACTCATTGATGACTTACTTGAACAAATGGTAAACCATATATCCAGGTTAATTTTTTTTAAATACACATATTACCGGTTCAACAGAAGTGAACAGGTAGTAATCTTTAAACTTTGTGCAGCCTGCAATAAATTGAAATGTGATCTGTTCAACAAACCAAAGATAGGAGCTACAGATAAGTGTGGCTGTGGTACTCATAATATGACTAATGAACATAGGCTAAAAACATATTCTTTAAAAGTGGAAGCATAGAAAGTTTATGCAGCATCATCATCAGTGACATCCCTGTACAAGCTTCATAGAGATACCAATAACCTCAGGCTGACAACTGCTATCTTATGGCATATTTAAGTTAAAGTTTGAAAGCATTCAAAGAGGAAGAAGAAGAAGTCTCTTCCAGTCATTTAGGGCACATCAAAATGTTTGTTAGAATGTTCATGGCCCTGATTTCTGATTTAGCTATGCCATGAATCAATAGAGAACATGTAACAAACAAGATAAATTCAAATCTTGTTTGTTGTAAATATAAATCTATACTCACTTTCACCTCAATGCGCTTCCCAATGAGACCTACGTAACCTAGTATTTTTTATACATACTGAAAATTCTAGTAAAAACATTCAAGTGTACATCATTTATTTATAGTGTAAAAATAATTGAAATTACATCATTTGTGTATATTGTACAAAGCTTGTGTTATCTAAAAGTAAAACTATAGATGTCAACTTTATCAGATGAAAACGTGTGCATGAAAAATGAAAAGTGCATCCCTCTAAATGTAACTCTTGTCTATGTAACTATAAAATAATAATTCTCAACATATCAGCGCTGAGAAGTTCATCGCTGCACATTTTGTAGCTGGAGTGGGGCATGTAATGTCAGCTACTTATTTTTGATACTTATTTAATCCACCTGGTTTCCCTCCCCTCCTATTGGGACATATGGATGCCATGGACTCGCTCCACCCATTACTAGGTAATTTCTGTCTTAGTGAGTTTTGCTCATGACACTCCAGCTGCATTGATCTCATCTTCTACCAATCTTTGCCTGCTGTTCTTTGGATTTTCCATTTGTTTCATTACTTGTAAATTCCAATCCAGTGCATGTCTCATTAAATTGCCAGATTTCTTTCTGAGAGTTTGCCATATCCATCTTCACTTTTTCTCCCAAATCTCCAGCTGTGCTGTTTTTTTTTTTTTTTTTTTTTTTTTTGGCTACAAATCTGTGTTTGTTACTTCCAGCCATCAGATATAAAGTTTGCAATGAACACAATTTGTAATAACAAAATTCCTTCTAGAAATAAACCTTTAGAAAGCAGTGTTTGTCCATACACTGGGGGAATTGAAAAGTCATACAGTTTATGGTAACATGTACAAGCTGGCGTTAATGAAATGCTATGTGTATGTTTTGTGATATCATACATTGCTGTACCCTCCCTCTTTTTTCTCCCCTCCATTGACTAATGATCGCTTTATTTAGAACTATGCTGACTAACTAGTTAGGTTATTAGTCTTAGTCGACCTGTACTTCTACAGGGGTGGATGCCCTTGTCAATGCCTGCTCTAGTTATAAGTCCTAGCTGCTTAGGTCAGTGACGTCACTATTCCCGTCCGAGCAGTAACTTCAGACAAGGAAAGTAGCATCTTTGAACCGTTGATTTTCAAAGTCTTTATTATTTGTGATATATTTTTAAAGTTTTCTAGGATTTATGTGCATTTTGATTCAAAAGATTATTAGATATGCCTGACAGGTGTTGTCTGCCTGAATGTAGATAAAATTACAAAGGCGAAAAATATACAACAGTTTTTCTATTTCTATCGGAAATACGCAGTCTAGCGCTTCGAGAAAATGGATCCGACACATTCCTCGTAAAGACTGGGATCTAACCAAACATAGTGTAGTGTGTATAAAATACTTTCACGAGGAAAACGAAATTAGATTTGACAAATTCAAAGATGCTGATGGCTTAGAACACATTAAACAATGTTGTCTGGTTTTAAAACCTGATGCATATCCTACTGTGTTTCATGTTTGCCTTCGTATTTATCAACAGAGCCTGTTGTGCAATTCAAGGATCCTAATAAACGAGTTGATTAAGTTCAAAAAAGATATGAAAGCTCTGTTTTAGAGTGGCTGGAATCAGATTTGATATGGGATTTTGAGACCCTACAAACAAATTAAGAAACAAAATTAGAGCAACAGTTATTAAAGGACCATGCCCTTCACACATACTTGAGCAATGAATATGTTCTGTTTTTATACAATAAATATAGAACCCAACACAGTACCTGCCATAGCACTCAGTATAAAAATTGTCCAAGATATGTCTTTTAATGTTTATATTAAGACTGGCTCTGTTGATACAAAGTCATTTCATTGGCTTTCTTGTAATGTTAAAATTGAGAGATGGTTCCTAGGTAGTAAATTTATTAAGTTATTTTTTATGCAAAAATGTGGAAGAAAATGTTGATGACTATCTCACAAATGCCCATGAGAATCTAGTGCAGGCTATCAATTTATTGTCTACTTTAAATAACACAGAGAGTGATGTTACAAAACAAAATCTGCAGTTTCTGGATGAGCAGCTGGTGTTGATGATATCTTGTGATAGCAGAAAATGATATAGCAGCAGAACCCAGTATTTTACATTTATGGCTTGTATCAAGTCTCCCACCTGCTATAGGTTTTTACGAAAATCAAAGCTGTTGTGTCTTGCACATCCATCAACGCTTAAAAATCTGATCCCCACCATGTCAAAATGATCTGAGTTTGATCAGGTCAGGTCAGTTCATCCCGTAACCGGTGAGCTCGTTGGGGCACACATAAAGACATTCTCACAACACCCCGCCACCCTTCTCTGTCAGATGCCGCTGCCTGTGACTCTTCTGGTCGGAGATTAGTCCATTCTTTTATGTTGTCCTCCCATCTCTTTTTGGGACTGCCTTTTCATCATCTGCCATGCACCTTTCCGTGGAGGATTGTATTTGCAAGTCCATTTGATCTCGATATGTGACCGTACCAATTGAGTTTCCTTCGTTTGACAGTTGCCAAGAGGTCTTCGAAAGGCCCTATTGCTGTTGTAATTCTATCTCGTATTTCCTCATTTGTAACTCGATCTTTGTACGTGACATTTAAAAGTCTTCGGAAACATCTCATCTCCAAGGCCTGTATCCTTTGTTGAAGGTCAGCTGTAACTGTCCATGTCTCACAAGCATAGAGGAATATTGACAGGACCATTGTACGCATTAATCTGATTTTCGTGCATAGTGCTAACCATTTATCTTACCAGATTGTGTTAAGCCGTGCAAGCGCCGCTATTGTCTGAGTTTGATATAGGTAAATATTTATAGGGCAAAAGCAGCCACTTGTCTTCTAGAGAAAGAATAGTTGCAATTCAGATGGATGAAATCTATGTGAAATCTGCTTTGAGCTACACATGAGTAAAACTGATTGGGACAGCCTCCAATGCAAAAGGAAGGGCCACTTCTGTGCAGGCATTTAGGATATCATCAATGTTCAGCAACTACACTGAGGTAGTAGGGTTAATGCCAAGATGACAGTAGGTGATCTACAGGCCAATTTGCTTTAAAGTATACAGTGTGTGAAGTCTGCTGGATTTGCTGTACTAGTTGGCTTTGCTGATAATAATGCAGTTAATAGAAGGGTTTACAAGGAGTTATGCAAACCAGGCCAATACAGGTTTAACAATACTCAGCATGCTGCCAAGCCAAAATATTTACCTCATGACTCTGTGCATTTGTTGAAAAGTATTTGTCATAACTGGCTAAATCCAAAGGATGCAGACAAGACATTTGCATGCCCACTATATCCTGTAAATGCTGGTGAGCAAGGTTTGAAAGCTGCAATGTCCAGTCTAATATCTGTGTACTGTCAAGACAGAGACAAAATTCTTAAATTGGCACCAGCTCTAACAGACAAGATGCTCTACCCATCCAACCTTGACAGGCAAGAGGTGCCACTTGCCTTAGGTTTAATGACTATAATGTAGCAGCTCTGTGACTAGCTGTTCAGAATGACACCGCCAATGTCATCTCTACAAATACTTCAATGGTGGAACATTGTAAATGTCATAAGTAATTTTAGTGGCATCAAAACACACAATCCTTTTGCACAACCTGTCACTAATGAAGACCGGAGTAATTTGATGCACCTGGAGCAGTTTGGTAGGTGGCTGGAAGTTTGGCAAAAGCTTGATGGTGGAAGTGGAAAACTGACTACTGAAACCTTCATCGCGCTGTCTCGTACAGTAACTGCACTGATCCAGATGTCTGAGTTTGCCCTGAACACTT
The DNA here is from genome assembly GCA_036924085.1 of Ariolimax columbianus. Lineage (NCBI taxonomy): Eukaryota > Metazoa > Mollusca > Gastropoda > Stylommatophora > Arionidae > Ariolimax > Ariolimax columbianus. Next base: position 24,225,076 of record JAVGWX010000002.1, read on the forward strand.
TAGTCATTTAATATCTTTTATTAGGGAAATGGCAGACAGATAACCTCGAGGCAAGATTTGGGGAATATAGACAGCTGTCAGGGGCCAGCTATCTTGTTTCAGTACAACATGTTCTGGAGGCAGAGAAGAAATAGAAAATGTATTCTGTGTTATTCATGTGTTCATCAAGCTGTGGTACAATTCTTATTTCTAACCTGTCACCAGTATTCAGCATGGCTGAAACTGACAGTGACATAGAAGATACAATCCCTAGTAAGCCTGTGTTCAGTCATTCATGGTTCATAGTGAATGTGGAAGATTGTGACATTCTTGTTCCAGATGGAACAGTTGAAGTACTGAAATACAAAAGGGGATTTGTTGCTTTTAGAGTGTCTTGGAAACTGAAGTGTTCTACCTGCTGTAAGTTGTTGCAACAGAACAACTATTTAACTGTAGATATTGAACCTGACCTTCCCATTGCTCCATGACTTGACTACTCTCATTTGCTCTATTGAGGTGGGTTTGTTTTTGTTTTTTTTGTGTTCGCCTTATTTATCTATTCCCAAAGGCGGTTTGTACAGTTAGTCTCACCTCTTACGACATGCTCTCTGTGGGATAGAAGTGGTATTTTTGTCCTTCTCATACACAAAGACCCTGCCAGACCAGTCGGTTAGGCTAGGTTATAGGGCTGAGAGCCCCCTATATTTTATTCTAAGCTCTATAAAGAAGATAGAAGACCCTCCTGCTCCTGGTTAGTACATCTTGTCATTGACTTTATTATTTATCGTCTCCCTTAGAACACATAGCTGCAAGGTAAGCTCTTCCACTGATTCCTATATTAGATTGTTTCCTTAAGCTTTACACATGAAATTACAGCTGCCCTGGCTTCTTCCTTCAATGTTATTTGTTCTAGATTTTTTGACTAGCCTGATCTTTATTTTTCCTGTTTGTTCCAACTCTATATTGCTTTGTATACAATGTTACGTTTCTGTCATAGTGACTGACATCTTGTCATTCACACAACCCAAAAACCTGTTGTGTTGGGAACTACACGTTTGTATTTCAATGAATCTTCTAGAGGTAATACTTCTTCTTCGTATGCTGTCAGACGTCTGCTTGAATTTGTTCAAAGAAAACAGCATTGTCATCCCGAGACTGTTGACACTGCCATAGGGCTTGTCTAGTGATGACACTGGTGATGGTCACATGTGCTTTCTCTAGTTCTTGTATGTCGCGAAATTTTGCAGCAGATGTTCAGGGGTCATTTTCCAATTACTACAGGTGAATTCATGATAGCACATATCTTCAGTTTAGAAACAATACAAAATACGATACATCGAACTGAAGAGTAACTCAATTTCCTGGGGTTCGCAAAACAGACAAAAACTAATTTAATCTGTATATTTTACATATACTTTAGAATCAATTCCTAGTTAAAAACTGTACAGTTATTTTAGGTGTAAAGATATGTATCATAACTTCAGATTTATACTTGAATTCTATATTACAATTCTAGATAATATTTTGTTGACTGTTGCTTTATCATTGATTTCTGTTTATGTTAAATGTCTTGTTGATTTCTGTTTGTGTTAAATGTCTTGTGTCATAATTGCACATATTCATCCTATCTGATCTAACCAGTTATGTCACTAGATGTCTTGGAGAGAAGCAATCTTTATTGATTAGCCTTCTTTGTGCATCTGTGTTTTCTTAACACCATAGTCCATCTCTTTTGACCTTCCTCTTGCTCCGAAGCTCAGCTGTCTGGTGTTATAGGTTCATATTGTGGATCCGGTTTGTGAATAAAAGTTATCTCATATGTCCATTTATGTCATTAAACATCATATTAACGTCCAATCTTCATTTATGTAGTCACTGTTGTTTCTAATCGATGTCTCTGCAGTATTTCTGTAAAATCCAACTGTTTCTTGGTATTCTACTCTGAGAATTAAGTTTATAGCATTAGTTTTCTTGTTTTACATTTTACGAATATTTTAAATCCATGTTGTCATTTATAATATTGTAACATTGTGATGACATAATTTCTGGTTTCTGGTAGTTTATGCTAACTTTTGACCAATAACGGCTGCTTCTAGTTTCAGGCATTGCTTTAAATGACTATTTCATTTATGTTTAAGTTACATATATCATTTATGATATTCATAATTCCTATTTTTGGATGCCTTTTGCATTTGAAATATTTCTGCTTCTTCTACTTCTTTAAAGAACCCAGAGAAAAATCATTTTGTATGCTTTTGCAGTGATGGTTTTTGCAGCAATTTATTTTACATGATGAGGTTGCTAGTCCTATATATAACTCGCTCTAGTACTCTTTTACGACATGCATGGAAGTATAATGGGCCTTTTCTTTTCTCCTCAGTAAGGAAACTTTGAACCCACTCAATAAAATTTGTAATATTTATCTCTTCAACTTTAATGCCCCCATAGATTTATTTTTAATTTCCATTTTAAGAACACTTTATTGATTTAACAAAACATACCATTTATTATCTCCATTTCATTAATATTTCAAGTGAATTAAGTAATAAAGGTTCCTGTATGTGATTTATAGTAGAGGAAAATATGCTATTGGCTTGTTAGGCCAGTCACAACATCATCAGTTAGAAACTTGTTAAGCTAGGTGAAGTGTATCCCATTCCCAGTGGTCAAGCTCGCTCAGCTTGAATTTTCAGGAAGGTGATTGCGAGCCATACTGGGCCACGCGTTCGCCATTGCACTGCTCAGACATCCTCACATTAATCTGACAACAAAATAACAACTGATTCATAGCATCTTCCTACCAACCCTGTGCTACCAGAGCCAAATGTAGGCCATGTCTAAGGTATGAGAGAGTAACATCTGCACTTGCAAAATGAGATATCTGCAAACAGCACCTACGTTTGTCCTCTGATCAGCTTCTCCTGCGAGCTTGCAATGCCCAACAGTCTGTATTTCAAGCGAGAGGGTGGTGACCAAGGGGAAAGTGGAAAGACAACATAAAGACGATTTCCCAGTGATGCAGGTTGACAATCTCAGATGCAACCCATCAGACCCAGTAGTGGCGACTGAGGTTCTAAGGCTCCCTATGGCACCCACACGGTACAAGTGGACCAATGATATTTTTAGTGATTGTTATCATTCATAATATTTATCTCTTTAATGTTATTACTTTCTCTTCGTAATTTAAAAAAAAAATATTTAGCATTTGTTATGTCCATTTCATTGTTTTGATTGATAACACTTATAACATCTGGTGTGGAACTCCTTATGCTCACAGTAAACATTTATTTTTTATGATGTTTATATCAAAAAGTCGTTTGGTGATTTTGATTTTATTTATCACATCTGTGTCTGATATTTCATGATTAATTGATTTTTATATTATTTATCACATTTTTTCTTCTATTTTATAGTTTTTACTATTGATTTTCTATTTTCTGTATAACAATCCCATTTTAAATGTGTTGATTGGTGAAATGATTTTGATTGTATTTATCACATCTGTTTATTTTATTGGTTTGTTATGTCTTATATAACATTTATCTTCTGCATGTTGATTGTTTTGTTGATTTGTATGTAATTTACTAAATATTTGTTTCTTATTTGTTTATTGTTTGTTTTTTAAATTTCATTTGTGTCTCCTCTCGAATAATTGTTTTAGTGATTTTTATTGTATTTGTGTCTTTTATTTAATTATTTGAAATTATTTTTCTCATGGATTACAATTGTTAATAGGTTTGCCTGCCAGATTACACCTTGTTTGCTATAATTTTGCTACAAAAATGTGTGTTAAAGTTGCATTATAATGTAATATGTATTTGTTATTACCAATGAAATGTGTATAAATGCCAGTTATATATTTGTTGTTCTTTTTTTATTGTGAAATGTATATCATCACATGATTAATCACTTGGTTCATCACATGATTCATTCCCTGGCTCATCACTTGGCTCATCACCTGGTTCACCACCTGACTCATCACATGATTAATCACTTGGCTCATCACCTGGCTTATCACCTAGTTCACCACCTGGCTCATCACATGATTAATCACTTGGCTCATCACCTGGCTCATCATTTGGTTCATCACCTGGCTCATCACCTGATTCATCACCTGGCTCATCACCTGGCTCATCACTTAGTTCATCACCTGGCTCATCACCTGGTTCACCACCTGGCTCATCACTTGGTTCATCACCTGGCTCAACACATGATTAATCACCTGGCTCATCACCTGGCTCATAATCTGGCTCATCACCTGGTTCACCACCTTGCTCATCACTTGGTTCATCACCTGGCTAATCACCTGGCTCATCACCTGGTTCATCACCTGGCTCATCGCCTGGCTCATCACTTGGTTCATCACCTGGCTTATGACCTGGCTCATCACCTGGCTCATCACTTGGTTCATCACCTGGCTTATGACCTGGCTCCTCACCTGGCTCATCACCTGGCTTATGACCTGGCTCATCACATGATTCATCACCTGGACCATCACATGATCTAATCACTTGGTTCATCACCTGCCTCATCACATGATTCATCACCTGGCTCATCAATTGGCTCATCACATGATTAAGCACTTGGTTCATCACCTGGCTCATCACCTAGTCACTTCTATTCCCAACACTACATTTGGATTTAGCCGACCAACCTTATTCTAGATGGAAGTATGAATCCATGTTTGCAGTGGGGTTTTATTGGCAATGGTTCTTACGCAAGTGAGGCTGCCAGCCCGAACACAACCTTCATGGTCGAGTGTCTCAATCTGACAAGAAGGGGGCCACTGGGACATCGAAACGAGGCCGTCTTGAGGCGTTTGTTAGTGCCCGTAAACAGCGGAGATGGTTGCCTACATCAGGGGCAGTGACCCATAACTGACCAAGACCCTTTTCCGCCTCCAAGTGGCTGTCCTGAAAATAGACTGTCCCAAAAATGCCGTAGTCAAATCGGATGTCGCAGCCAAGCTGTAAACTACAATACCACGTCACAAAGGTATTTTTCAAGATGAACGCCGAAACAGAAAAAAGAAGTGGTAATAGTATTGTTCTGAAACATCTTGCTGTTGTCGCCTTGGACCTGTTAGACTTATCCAATCCCTTAGATAAAAACACACGCTTGTAAATGTGCATTACTAAGTAGATGACAAGGCATTTGGCTACCTTAAGATAATCACAGTTTTTCCCTCCGTCACCTGCGCTTGATTGAATTTCTTCACTTGACGTTCAGAGCAGAGATAAATCAGATTACGTCAATTATCAGTGACGACCGTTGCAATGGTTTGTTTTAATTACAGTCGGTGTCCTCCGGTATGTACTAGTTCTGAGGTGGCCGTTGAATGTTACCAGACGTGGTTTACCATCAGTGAAGACAGCCGCCGCATAGATGGGACAGTCCACGGTAAGGTTGGAGCCACGATCTAAGCTCGTTCACCCTAACGACTAGCTGTGGAAGCCTTGCTAAGCTTGTGCTTATTATTCTATGTCATAAACATATCGACATTACTACATTAAGGACAAACTCGTATATGTTCAGTCACTCTCGACAACTAATGAAGAATATGGATGCAGATTATTTCAGTAATTCGTTGTTTGCACACCTCTGCTTCCTCCTCTCAGGCGCCTCTTCATTATTGACTCACTTTTTTTGTGGTCAAACTCATACCCAACAGTTCACCGATTCTCCAATTGTAGCACCGTTATCAGGCTTG